>JAUTBT010077519.1:0-13145 GCA_032361225.1 Lepetodrilus schrolli | reverse complement strand
TGGATTAACAGTCTTTGTATTTGATTTATACAACGGTTTTCTGGGTTGCTCTAAACGATATATTTACACTGTTACAATAATGACTGGAAGCCCATCACGAACGTCAGTCACCTTATTTTATTGATAAAAAAAGAAATGTTGAGCTTTCATAACATATTAGTACAATAACGTGTTCCGTTGTGTAGTCAATAGACGAAAACAACCAATTAATGTTGTGGTATTGTTACGTTTGGCCTTTATTAATCTTACTTCTTACATCACTTGGTAGCATGTCCGCATGATAAAATAATATACCATTTGATTTTCAGTTCTTCGAATTTATTGCCTATCTTTCCCAAACGGGTCGGACTGCCCGGGACGCCGACACAAGGTATTAGTTTATTTATACGGCTGCACTATGGTTAATACCCAAAGTTAATTGATTTTACGCTCCTTGTCAATTGGTCACACCTTACTTGAACTTTGTAATAGACAACAAACGTATTGTTTTCAAGATCGAAGAATGCTTTATTAATAAATTCACAAGTGGAGCAAATTCACAAATTCAAATTTCACAAGTTATAGCAAATTCACAAGAATACTCCATGAGTTGGTTGTCTCCTCCTAGCAACCTTGTCTATAGGATCACTTGCATGCTAGTGGTCAACACCGATGTTGGCGATCAAATCGTCTCTCTTCGAATTGTTTCGGTGTATCGTGGTAGCATAACAATCGACCCCTCTTAATCCTCTAAACAATGTATCACTGCGGCATGTAACAAACGAACAATGTATTGTTGTGGATATGTTTCACACCTAGTGTCGGCGTCCCGGGCCTACACCGTACGGGGCGCAAATCAGGGCGTACACACGGTGTTATTATCACAGGAACTGACGTCAGCATCGATTTACGCAAGGAATGCAGATATAACCAGGTCCCGAGAAACTCATGCTTAACATATTCACAAATTCCCATATAAAATTTGTGCATGAGCATGAAATCGTACTAGAAAGTGTCGTATAATCTCGAGGCCAGTTCTTGAAACGCAGCCCAACTCTGTATCCATATAGATCGCGTTAATTGACTCTCTGTATAAAAAAAAGCATCTAGAAATGATTGAGCGTTCTAAATGCATTATGGGCCCTCTGTGTACGCTAAAGACATAAGACTCTACCCTTGAGCGATCTTCAGAGCAGCACTTAACCCGTCGAATCACGAAGAGGGATGCTATTGAGCTGCAGAGATGTATTGATAATCGAATATGTAACCATCGTCTCAATTACGATTCTTCCTAGAACTTTAATTCCCTGGGTTGGAAGGGATTCGTCTTAATAAATAGAACTCGCTCTTCACATCATCCTGGAAAATGGCGATCATATCTGATATTAATCACCGTGGTTCAGGCTTTCATTGTACCAAATTTCATTCATGCTGTTAACCCAAAGTACACCATTGGGCCTTTCTTTTGACACTTAATCGCTTCACTGTTAATGATTCGACGGGTTGTAGAACCCTTAAATTAATCAACGCAAAGTGTAATACTTGCCCTTAATTGTAATAAAACACAAGCCCTGAATAGTAATACCCAAACGCTTTGACCTGAATTGTAATAAAAATTACGGAGATTTGTATTGACCGGCGAACCTGCATTATTATAGAAAACGTCCGTGAATTGTAACAATGACACCTTCATCATTCGTATACAGAATGACGACTGGAATCGCAATAACATGGAATAATAGCCAATGGCTTTGTCGAAGAAGGAAATTAAATTTATTTTCGCGTTCATCCCGATTTGCGTCAGTTTGAAGTCACTACTTGGGTCGACTATTGTACAAACGTCAGGGAACTAGACGGGTTCTTACGGTATGTGCGTTGTCCAGTAATCAGGTGACGATCTTCTTGTGGTCTGATGATAATAACGACGATATTGTACATTTACTACACTGAACATATCTGTTCGTTGCTTAAAATGATCGAAACGCAAATATGACAAAATATAGCGAACATACAGCATATTACAAAGCTTCTGAAATGGAATCATTCTGAATTGGTTGGTCGCCGGAAATGGAGTTTAAATCCTTTTTCAGGTTTTATTT
Organism: Lepetodrilus schrolli; assembly: GCA_032361225.1. Taxonomy (NCBI): domain Eukaryota; kingdom Metazoa; phylum Mollusca; class Gastropoda; order Lepetellida; family Lepetodrilidae; genus Lepetodrilus; species Lepetodrilus schrolli. The sequence continues at coordinate 11,067 of JAUTBT010077519.1, read as the reverse complement.
TCAATCATATCACGGCTTCCATGTTTTGTATGCAATCCTTATATATTCCTTTCTACTACTAGGTCGGATGTCCACCTGTTTCATCTGGAATATCATGGCACATCTAGATCACGGATACTGCCACAACGACACATTGTACTGACTCCGAGCCTATCAGCCCTTTCTTCACACCTTTATTAACTCTCCAGGCTAAAGACAGCGTAAACTACAGGCCATCCAAAACACTGCTGCCAGAATCATCCCAAGAACTAAGAAGTTTAATCACATAACACCCATACTAATGGAGTTCCATTATACTGGCTACCAATAGCTGCAAGAATAGACTACAAAATTCTAATGAGTGCATACAAATGTTTAAATGAACTTGCCCTTGTCTACTTGTCCGAATTCCTCTCCCCCTATCAGCTATCTCGATCCCTACGGTCCAAAAGCCAGTTCCTTGACACTGTGCCTCATACCAACAGAAAGTCTGGGAAAAGAACATTTGTATATAGTACAGCCGTGAAATGGAACAATCTTCCACTCAATATCCAAACCTGCCCAAATCAACAATCCTTTAAAACCAACATCAAAACTATGCTCTTCCCAAAACAATTTCATATACCGTATACCGGGAAATTTTCGAGGTGGCAAATTCAGAGGTTACAGGACTAAAGTGGTTTCGAGGATTGTTATTTTCGAGGATATTATCTAGCATTTCAATAACATATTTGGTAGATATACCTGCAGTAAACATTTTACAGCGCACAGAGCGGTGGATGGCGCGCTCTACACATTCATATATTATTATTATTATTAGTAGTATTAATCCATGCCCTAAAGAGCAGAGTCTGTGTGTCTAATCCATCTGGTAGAGGGTTAATGCTGAGCGCCAAGCAGGGGAACAACAAGTACTACTTGTTAAAAACAGCTTTGGTATGACGCGGCCGGGGATCGAACCACTTACTTAGCGCTCTCCGGGCGGACACTCGAATCACTACACCACGAAGGTTGTTGGATCAGTCTCAAGAAACATTATTGCTTAGCTTATTTTTTGTGTGCTTTTTTCCTTCTATTATTTTTAACTGGGGTTTAGAGCCATTTTCAAGATTCTTTCACATATATCACGGCTTATCGGTTTAGGGAAGGAGGAAACCCGCAACTTCCCTAGCGCTGAATGTTGCAGTAAACCTGCGAGCACCGGCTGGCACATGACAAGACCAAGGATGATAACTGCATTTGGCACTCTACAGACAGCTCATCCTATCAATATCGCGTCAGAAAGGTAACTTTCGCGAACATTGATGCCGGGCCCCCTATTGCTTAGTATACGAGCTCATAATTCATCCAGCAATTACCACTACTTCATTACTTATATCGCTAGATGATACGCTAGTACTTTGGTTACCTTTGACGTAAATTATATACTCCACATGTAGTTGAGAATGCACGCGGTGAGTAACGAAGACAGAGTCACGAGGTAAATTGTTAATTTACATCTACTATCGTTACTCACAATTGCAAGCAACAGGGAGTTTGTCTAATGAAACTTCATCTGCAAGAATGCCGAAAAGAACGAGTTCATACTGTGCATATAGTTGGGGAAATGATGCGTGCAATTCTAGAATTAACAGAAGAGAACAGAATAGCACTTTTATTTTTATTTTACCCAGAAAGAAAAACCGGCATATGAGGTAGAAAACAAGAGAGGCATATGCTACAATGTATCGACTTGAACAAGACGTCTACATCGCCTGAGATAGTTATAATTACACAAGGATACATCTATCTCCGGTGATTTTGACGGCAACACTGTTGATGAGTTCGCATTGCCATGCACCGTGCGCAATGTTTCTGTTTAGCTTAGTTCCTGGGTTCCAGGTGAAGACACAGCCATTGCCGTATATCTTTTGGGTTCTTTCCAAGGCCAGCCGTAGGTTCAAATATTCTGTGCTACACATGTTACAGTAGCTATAGCCTTGGCCACGTAGAATGCAGATGCATTTGTTTAAGCCGTCAACTGTTATCGTGCATTGATTTGGCACGCATTAATAGTGACATTTGTATAGGGATTAGAACATCCCCTTGTCGAACACCATGTGCAGCGTTGGCAGAACATCGAAAGCATACCTCTGGTGAGAAATATAGGCTTTGAGAACATCGTATAGTGTTGAAAGCAGGTGTACGGTGTGGACAGGTGTAGTGGCATGTGGAAGTTTTCCAACGTATTGGACTTTCAAATATAACAACTAACAACTTATACTATGAACTAGAACATATAAAAGATACATATAGAAATGCGTAACATAGAGTGGTCATCTATTTAGTTTTCAAATGTCAAAACAATTCCTAGTTTCGTTTTGCTAACTATCAATAGCTGGCAAACAAAAACTACGATCGAAGGCTGATACACTGTATCAATACAACAATGAAATCCGACAAATAAATACACCCGTCTTATATAACTATCTAAGTAGTAGTTCGTGTCCTTGCTAGTTTCGTTGGCTTATACTATGTGAAGTCATCATTACCTATACAGCGGTAGACGTGAAAGAAACTGTGATAGAAGGTCAAGAACATACTTTACGTAAGACGAGATCTTTGATTGGATACTTCGATCCAGACCTTGTGACGTCGGCCAACGTAGCGGGAAGTTGGCGAGATATGGAACACCTGTTAAGAGTCGTAATTCTAGCACTTATCTCGCGGGTGTGTTCTTTGATGTTGAACATATGATTATTTGTACTAATGGTACCGAGACGAGGAGACAAACAATCGACTGGGATATTATTTTATACACCTATTCTGAAGTGACGGTATTGGTTGACCACGAAGTCGTGCAATGTCATTATTTTCGTGGTTATTGGTTCGTTAATACTCCGGTTGTACGTCTCAAGACCTTACGTTATATAACCGTCGGACTACACGAATACTGTCTTGTAATTAATTGAGGTTTTATTTCGTACGGTGCATTGCTAATTAATGGCCATGCAGTCACGTTCTGCTTATATCTAGACCTCGACCAATGGAAACAATACTAATTGTCAATAAGCTAGCGTTATGTATTGATATACACGGACATAGAGGAAAATATATACATAACTGCAATAAAGGAAGCTCCCCAAATAGAACTGAATCAAGGAACTGAGGAATCTTCCTGAATGATTTTCAAGATTTCTCAGTAAAGCTCGTCATGACGTCATCATGAATATTTGAGGGTATTGTCAACAGTTTCATTATATGACCTAATATTCATGAACTCAAGGCACTAAAGCAACACCGGTATGTTTGATGAATACAGAAGTCTTCAGAAATGAAATACTGCTATTGACGATAAGAAAAGCATTGCGAAATCTATTTAATACGTAAATGTACGTAATGTACGTAAATACAAAATAAATCATTAATCTGAATCCAAATTATATGTTTTCACATTTTGTTACTCATATAAGATATAGATAGTTGCTAATTTCTTAGTTACTTATATGTACGTATTGGTGCGTACTGCGCATACCAGGGATATTTATGTAAGCAGAATAAATACGCAAAGTTTCGATATACATTTTGGCCACACACATTATCTACCACAATGCTCCATCCAGGCCGAATCTAATGTACACAGCAACAATATTCCACACGTATGATGTTCACAAAAGAGTATCACACATTGGACGTCAATGAAAAATAATCTACTAATAGTAGGCATACTGCAGAGATTCCTTGTATGACCCCCATCTAAATAGCACCTGTCATCTCTTCCTCTCATTTACGTCTATCAGATGTATGTACACAGTCTAATAAATAAGAAAATGCGATAGAAGTATATGTTTTGGCGGGTTTGTTCATTATTTGTATAAGCAAGGAACTTGGATTCTCTGCGCGCGTCATAGATTTCCTTCACTCGTGGAGGCAGAGTAAATATAAAACATTCTGTCTGGCAAACTCTCAAATACATGTGTGTACATTGCCAGATTGGAGACATACTCTATATACTTGTACTAAGCTTTATCAGTCATTCTCCGTTAAAGAGAACGTGTATTAATGTCGTCTTTATACTAGGAACGCTGATTGTATGATCTAGATAACTCTAGATCTATGTCCCAGGACAAACGTATTCACATTGCACTCGCACCCTAGTCATTGCAAAGGCGTAACTATTTCTTATTCACCAAATTATGAACAATAGTCATATTTAATACACATTGTACATTGTTTACGGCTGGTTGGGAACAGTAATCATTATAACAAATTAAATATATAAAATTCATGTCAGACGTAAACTGTCAAAAGTGACTGCCTTAAGATGTATATTGCGCATTTAATAATTCAAATTGCGGTCTGTAAATCCGAAGATAGATTATGTGATAATCCGTTTCTAATTTGAGTCGACATATATACGAGTTACACACATTCTTCTAAAATCTAATAATTTATATTTCTTTATTCATGAATTCCATAACAGTTTCACGTGAATTCGGATCAACCAAGCGACATCCACAGATATGTGTCCGGACCTAATAGGAAGGTTGACATTATGGCGGAAACGGACGAATGCTAGTCATCTTTTACGGATGGAATGTAAATTATTTCAGTGTCAGGCCGCGAGGTTACGAAACGTTTTGAGTATATACGATTTCATGCTCAAGCTCACATTTCATAAGGAATTTGAGTTGAGCATGATAATGTACTCAAAATGGTTTCGTAATCTCGGGACCAGGATATTGTGCAAGTCACAAGTAGTTCATACTGTAGTTGGCGTGTGCATCGCAGATAGACACAGATGTAGCTCGTGTTATTAGCAGGTAATTTGTCGCTGGGGTATCATAATGAATGCGCACTATGTAAGCACCAGTCTCACCCTATATGAAGATATCGTGTTTCTTTACAAACATGAAACCTTCTTGTAATTATTCGTTACCGAATTGTAATCAGGATGTAACGATAGCCTACCACAGAGATGTCATTTCAACAATAAATGCATGCGATAGATGTCATTATCCAAATAGTTATCAAGTCAATGCCTGTTGCAAGATAAACCCATGACCTTTTGGGATAAGACAATTGGTAAAGAACGCTGGGTCGGCAACCCATTGGAAATAGTTTACTATGTATGTATACTAAAGCTATCTGAAGCATATTTAAGTCATTGTCTGTCATTAAATTAATCAAATATTCCTGAAAGTTACTTTTCTGACGCGATAGTATGCGCTGTTTGTGCCGTGGCAATGTAGTTAGCATCCTTGGTCTGTCATTACCAGTCGGTGCTCGCAGGTTTACTGCAACCTTCAGCGTTATGTATGTTGCGGGCTTCCTCATGCCCTAAACTGACAAGCCGTGATATGTGAAAAGAAACCTTGAAAGCGGCGCAAAAACCAAATTTAAAAAAATAATAAAAGAAAAAATACAGCAAAACCTCAATAGGAAAAAGACCAGCTGGCTTTATTCGACTGTGTGTGTATGAATATTATAATATCATTGACATGGTATGGCCCTATGCATTTACTTCATCAGAATGTATACATCACAACCAGTATAAACTACAGTAATGAGCATGTACAACCGAATAATACGTACATCTGGTTTAGCAACTGTACATTGGACAATGTATGGAAATCCCTCTTTGAACATACAACAGACTACTAATATTATACCTACTTTAGGAAATTCATTAGACTATTTCTTCCATATTTATGAAATACATGTGAAATAAACTAAGCATCAAATAATATTACTTTGAACGTCATATTTTCACTTATTACATTTTTATTTTGTTCAAAGAAGGATTCCCCCAATCGATGTAATTATACAACATTCATCATATTCATATTAAAAATAATTATCTTCCTGTAAGGCAGAAACATGGCTCGGAACGGTTTCACATAGTGTGCATGTATGTTATATAACTGTCACCAATAACATTGAAAATTCGTTTTTCACATATGCTTCTATTTTAGAATCTGCATGCCGCATACAGAAATATAAGAAATAATTGAGTAAAATATCTGATGCTGCAAGCATCAACTCTTGAATCGTGTACATTTAAATTATTGTAACTTAATAAACTCCGCCGCCATTCATTTATCACATGTGAAATATAGGTTCGTATGTTAATAGTATATCATACTTATTTTAATTGATAGCTATATTTTATTGCCAAGTGATTTAGTGCCAAATAAATTAGCTACTAGCATTGTGACAGTAGACAATTTTCATACCATCACATTGCTACTGTTCCCGTCATCTGTATAATACATTCATCTATCATCATATACTGCATATTATTAACAATGTATAGTTTGTGACCCGTCAACAATTGGAAATACTTGAGTGTTATCGATTAAAACAACAAAAAATGTAATAAATACATTTAGGAAATACATTAAAAATGTATAAGTGTGAAGAAGCTTCACGGGTAAAAGTGCTAAAATTCAATCGATTAATAACTCGAAATGTTACTTTGTTTAGGAAAGGTAGATCACACATTATTCCATGATGTTTATTAATGTATTTACACATTAGCACTTACTTCCTCGACTGCATATTCCACTAAGATACTTTTACACTCCCTCGTGTCCGCGATTCTTAACTCAATGCAAATTTTGGCAATGACGGAAGGTGTTCTCCAAGCTTCTAAATGTTCATCGAATCGGAACGCCTCAAGCTATTTCCCATTTGCTCCAATAATTGTTTGGACCCTGGGTGGAAGGTTTCCATACATTAAACATTCAAGACCTCTCGCCCTTTTCCGTACCTTACCAAACTGTTATCAACATTTACACAAGGAATGCAAACACTTCCAGTATCTTATCTCTTGAATTATTATGCAAAATTAAAAGAGAAAATTCCAGTGTAATATAACCATTAATGGCTTTGAACTTTATTTAATAAATTTCAAAATAGCGGCAATTTAATTGGCTGGAACGTCTGATGTCCCTGCCGTCAAGAAGGACACATTTCATCCGGGTCCATCAGGGGTAGTAAGGGGGAGGTAACTCAAGGTATTCAGATTGATGTTCCTGAGAACAACACCTGGCCACGAGATTACGAAGCATTTTGAGTACGATTTCATGATCAAGCTCAAATTTTACATGGAGATTTGTGAACAATAATTTGAGTTGAGCATGAAATCGTACTCAGAAAATTTCGTAATCTCGGGGCCTGGTTCCATTCCAAAGTTTCTAGCTATACGTGAAACTATTTGAGCACGCATGGACATCACCATAAGCTGGAAAATAATCGTGAGTATTTGTGACGAAACGCAACATGAATTAAAACAAGTTAGTTCATAGTTATTTACAAAGCTGTGGATATCAGATGTAAACAACAATAACAACATAAATGAACGATATTTTAAAATGATTTCCTGGATACAATCGTAATGCTTCGATTAATTTATTAAATGATCCAGTCATTGAATATAGATATTAATTTAAAATTAGTTGTTAATATTCATATTTGTGCAGGAAATATGTGTGCGCCACTTTAAGATGGACCAGTAATATAAAACAATGTGGGTATGAATGTTCAAATTTGAATTGGTTCAATAATGCAAAAATACATTTCACTTAGTCCACTTGTCTCCCTCCCGCCCGCATTAAAAACACAATCAACATCCACACATCACAAATCATTTCAAAGGAACATTATTGCTATCAATAATAAATAATTCCCATCGTGATGTGACATTTTGCCAGATTCAAAGCAAGGATATTGTGTCATTCAAATGATTGATTATCAATAATGTTGAATTACATTCTTCCGGTGAGCATTATTACTTACACATAATATTTATGCATTATAACATGATTAAAAGTATGAAATGTAAGTATTAAAAACAACAAAAATCATAGCACTATACTTGGAAATAATTCCAAAACAAATTGTCAATTTAAGTAAATTTAACAACAATCGACTCCTTAGCAACATAAATTAAAAGATATGGTTTCATGAAGCTCTCGTATCCACTAAGAGCCGCACTTTCGTATCCGCTAACAGCCGCACTCTCGTATCCACTAACAGCCGCACTCTCGTATCTATCTTGTTCGCTTATCCCTACGAGAGCGTTATGCGCTCTTTAGTAGATAGATATCTTCATGAAACCATTCATATTTCACCACGTAAGGAGTCAGTTTGAGGACTTGAACCCTGACTTGCGTCCTGTACACCCGTTTCACAAGCGTTCGTAAATCCGTCTTGCTCTCACTCGGAAAAGAACTGTCGGGTGTGGTGGTACCTGGACACACTACACTACAATGGTCCATGCGGGAGGTACACTGTCAATAAATATGTAACAATAAATACGACCAATATATATATACATTATTCACTATCACTCCCTCGAGTCTTATTGCGCGCATCTCTGGATTTCTGTACACGATTTCAGAGACGCTTCATCCTTCTCGCTGTGCTTGGGAATTATTGCAAATATTCTCAATACTGCTTGGCGAGACTATTTCTTAACTCCTTCGATGTGGCTTTAGTCCATGATCAGATTGAGTTAATGTGCCTTCGTGGATAATTGGGTAGATGTAGATGATGTACTTGGGTTTGCAAAGAGTAAACTGACCAGAGCGCTTCTAATCCAAGTCCAATGACCAGTTATACCACTGGTCTATCTCCCACAGTTTCACGATTAATCAATATCCAATGATCACGGCACCTCTCATCTATGCGCAATGATCAATGCACCTCCGGCCTGCATTTCACGAAAGGTAGTCTAGGCGTAAATAGAGGCCAACGTCACTTCCTGTCATAGTAAATGCATGGTGTACGTCCTGATTTACACCCCGACTACACCACGACCCTTTCGTGACATGCAGACTCGATCTATGCTCACTTATCAGCGCACCTCTGATGTATCTCCGAAGGAAATGTTGTTTTGTGTCACATTGCACTAACATTGGACAGTGCCACATTTATACATTACAGGTTGCATCTCAGCATTACCATCCTCAAAGATCTCAACCTATCACTGGAGGTTCTGACGTCCTAGTTCCTCGCACCTCACCGCGTCCACTCATCACGACATCCTCAAGGACTAGAATCACTCTCGGACTTCCGCAACAGTCTGTCCGTGGACTTCTGGTGTATGCACACGTTCACTCTCATCTCGTCCTTGCTGAGAGGTGGCAGAGCCATGGAGGACGCTCCAGAAGGCTGGGTGGACAGGTCGTCCAGAGACGACGGGCTGCTACTGTTCTCGGAGGTGTTGAGAGGGACGTTGATGTTCTCCAGCATAAGGTAGTCCCTGTCCTGTTCCAAAAGGTCTTCGAGCATCAGTCTCACCTGGGTGAAGCATGGCCTGTCCGTAGGCGTGGCCGCCCAACACTGTATCATTATCGCGTACCTGGAACGTGCAACGACATTGGATGATAGAGGGCCGTTAATCCATGAACATTATCTGGCCTCGAAATTACGAATCAGTTTTGAGTACGAGTCCATACTCACACTCACATTTTGTATCGGGAATTGTGAACAAAACATTTAGTTGAGTATGAACTCGTACTAAATGCTTAATATTCTCGGGGCCTGGTATATTAAATAGATCTACGCAAACCTACCTGTATATATCCCGGCAAACATACAACGTTCTATAACGTTATTACAACGTTGTGTCAACGTTATAACGTTATTAGAACGTTGTAATAACATTATATAACGTTGTGTGTTTGCAGGGATGCCATTAACATAAAACATTAAAGTAAGATAATATAAAAAATAAATACAAGAAAATGGACAATACTATCTGCCATTTATTAATTGGGAAATAGTAAGCGTATGAAAGACATGACAATATTTCATTGTATTTCGGCTACATTTTGATGTAGTGAATTGTATAATAACACATCGCATTTAAACCTTCCACAACTGAAACTGACATCACCTGTTGCCGAGATACCGGCTTCCTTGATGAAATTGGCAACTGGACCTTCCTGTGTACCAAGTCATGCTATTGGCGAATTATGTTCGAAAGTATAGACACTTATTTGGTGGATATATAATTGACATTGGAAGATGAACATTAATACATAGAATTAGAGAAAAACGTTGAAACACTTTCACAGATTGGCGTTTTGGCAATATTTCAGATAAAACACATGGGATGAAGTACTCACAGTTCGTCTGAGCAGTTGCTAGTCTTCTCCATTCTGTAGCCGTTTACCAGGACGTAGTATAGATCTGAGAGTGCTATATGTGGATACGGGGATGCACCTGCAACACACATTTATATTGATGAAAACGCATCAACTAGTTTCTGACAACCACAAATCTTCAATAATAGATCTGAACTATTAATGTTAAACAAAAATTATGCATAAATGGCAAAGTTCATGATACTAGTAATATATTAGTATGAACCTATACATGAATACACAATACTAATTACTATATTAGGCACACAGTATTTACTGACCCATTGTGACAATCTCCCACAGTAATATACCGAACGACCACACGTCGCTCTGTGTCGTGAAAACGCGGTCTCGCAGAGACTCGATGGCCATCCACTTGAGAGGGAGCTTGCCATTGGTCAGTTTTTGATACTGGTTGTCGTTGTAGATATCACGTGACAGTCCAAAGTCGCAGAGCTTGACGATTTTGTTATATCCGAGCAAGACGTTTCTGGCAGCAAGATCTCTGTGCACGTACCGCCTGTCGGTGAGGTATTCCTGTAAAATACAACAAGCGATGAAGTACGTGCACGTTCACGGGGATTCGTTTGAAATCCTTTCATGAAGTTCTGATATCTACAACGAGACCATAGCCTTCTCCAATTTACTGGTTATTTTTATTTTATTTAAAAAAAAAAAATTATTATTATTTTTTAGAAAATATTTGTTTTATTATATAAAACATTTAATAGCAGGACATCAGGATAACACACAGTTTACGTATATATTTGCACATGCAACTACTGTATGATTGTATGCTGCTGAAAGAAACATTACCATCGTTATTTAAATGTTCACTATGGAAATGATAATATCTATGTATTAGACTCGCTGAAGCTCTAATACAAAGATTATCCCGAAGTGCAGGATAAAGACTATATCTAAAGACACTCGGTTAATAATAATAATAATTATA
>JAUTBT010077508.1:0-13145 GCA_032361225.1 Lepetodrilus schrolli | reverse complement strand
TCTACTCTAGTGTGTGTTGGGTGGTGCAGGGAGAGGCACGGTAGTCTACTCTAGTGTGTGTTGGGTGGTGCAGGGAGAGGCACGGTAGTCTACTCTAGTGTGTGTTGGGTGGTGCAGGGAGTGGGAGAAAGGGTCCGGATTGGGTGTATGGAGCCGTGCGTCCAGTCTAATGGATGTCGGGGAGCCTAAGATATGCTGTGGCTGTGGGTGTGGATAGTCGGCAGGGGTTGGGGGAAGGGTACGGAATGGGCGTATGAAGCCTTGTGGTTCAGGAAACAAATAATTAATTTTTATTTGTTGGAATCATTAGAAAAATGTAAAAATGAATGGAGTTCATGGTATTAGGTACAACAAAATTAAAGTTTTTAATGAATTATTTGGCTGCTGTGTAGACATTCCTTATAACAGTTGGGAGAAAAGATAGCATTCAAATAATTAGAAAATCACAATTTTATCAAACTGAACATTGTTGTAGTTTTAGGGTCAAAGCAAAGAATATTTAGGGTTGATGATTATTTAGAGGGTTCAAATTAATAGGATAATTCCATATTAGTGTGATCTATTTTCATTTGTCAACAATCTAGCCATGTTGCAAGTTTACTCCTGCTGTAAACTGACAAACCATGATATGAGTAAAAATAATTTTAATACGGACGGTAGCTACTCAAAACCCCAATTCAAACACCGCCTCTATCCAACCAACCAACCACCCACCCACCCCAATTTATTAATACATTCTCGGTCATCATTTCTCGCCCCACAGTCTAGCCGCGAGACCATCGGCCGTCTAGCCGACTATGCAGACCAGGCGGAGACGGACACGAAGAAGCAGCTGGCCAAGCTGAAGACTGATCTACAGGTGGAGCGAGATGTTAATAAGTATGTGGAACAGCGACACAGGACCTATAAAGTGAGCGTCACCATTCTAGTTTACTGCATGCCCGTGCCTGCAGACGTTTGTTGAATGCTGTTGATGCCAACTCTCTCTCTCTCATAACCTTCTTCCTGTTGGCAGGCTGCCAAAGATGCCCTATGCAACTATGACAATTTTCCGTGAATCTGCGGAATTCTGCTGATATATTTGCCCAGAGGTCGATTTACTTGCCCTGGACGTGGCTTTGGGCCTGCAGTCTCTGGACCCCAGGCTTGTTTTCAGCTGAAATGACAATTGGCTATGGCTGTGAATTATGCAGCAGGGAGAGGGTTATTCAATTAATGCTTTACTCACGCTGGTTTGTATGAAATTGGCTTTAATCTCACTAACTGAAATATTGGAAATGTGTTTGTCTGGTGGGTGAAGTAAAGGAAATAGATAATATTCTTGATCTGGGAAAATATATCTAGTAATTTTGTAATAAACTTTGAATAATTATATTATTAACTCTGGTGGGAGGAAAACCTGCAAAAACTACGCAATAAAGATCTGATGAATTATACAGATAAACCCAGGATGTTAACTGTACATTATAATAATGTGAACATATGTACTGCACCAAATAATGAGAGTTTCTGTATATAATCTCTTTATAACTAGATATAACTGCTCGTATTTCTTTGTTTTGGAGTTTATTGAGGATGCTTGTTCTATAGTTTGTATATTGCATGCATTGAAATTATATATTTTTACCCCTTTTTAGATTGATGTTTACATGATGAAAAGTAATGTTGGCTCTTCATCTCGTCAAATACTATTACTATTATTGTTATTATTATTATTAATTATTATTATTTATATTATTGTCATTATTAATAATTATGTTATTACCAATTGATGAAAATCATTGAATGATAAATAATGAGAAGTTTCAGTTAATTCCTTGATTTTGTGAGTATTTTAATATCATTATAAGAATTGGTTGTTTGGTTGATTTGGGGTTTAAAGCCACTTTCAAGAATTTTTCACTCACATCATGGCTTGCATGCATATGTACTGCTTGTACTTGTCTGGATCTCCACCAGGTTTTATAGTGCTAGCCCAGTTGGAATATCGCATGCTGCAGATAGAGCATGGATACCCCACTCAGACACAATGTCCAGCTTCCGACGTGACCAGTGCTTGCTTTACCCCTTTAATGCTGAGCGCCAAGCAGGGGAACAACAAGTACTATCGTTTAATGTCTTTTGGTATGACACGACCGGGGATCGAACCCGCGACCTTCCGCATTCCAGGCCGATGCTCTAACCACGGTGCCGCAATTATAAGAAAGCTGTGTTTGAAACTCCTGATAATGTTTAACAAGACTAATAATGTTTCTTCATATTTGTAGCTCAAATGGGTTATAGTGAAATTAGAATGTGAATTTCAATGCAGTTTTAAACATTACCCTGAGAACGTTGAGAACCTTATTAATTTTAATTTAATACAATTGTATGTTTTACCTTTTGCAGGAAGTCAATGATTGCCACTTGGACCAGCTAATGGGAATACTAGACAACAGCGTGTCTACAGATGGCGACTTTGCGTGGCTGTCGTCACCTTGACCCCCATCATCACCTTGACCCCCCTCGTCTCCTTGACCTCTCATCACCATGACCCATAAATCTAGTATCACCTGGACATGGAGTTTGAATTGACCTTGACCCCCTAATCTAGTGTCACCTGGACATGACCTTGCAGTTTGAACTATGACAGACATGGCTCAGGAAAGCGTCACCTGAGCTATAAATGCTGTCAGTCACTGTGACATCTGTGGGCATGTGACCTTCACCTCCATTGTTTGTGACCTTCACCTTGGCATCATCATCATCCAGACATATACAGGTGCTACTGACCGTAACCAGATTTGTAATGTCTTCCTTGGCTTTTGTTTTTGAGAGAAGTTTTTATCATTAATGTCATTGTGAACATTAAACAACCAAACATTTGTAAACATTGCACAACTGAAGACTTGTGGAACATTGAACTACCAAACACTGATGGAACATTGAACACCCAAACAACGCTTTCGAGTAAATGTTATCAGCTTTTTAAGCATGGTACGAACATCCTGAACTAGTTCCATATGAATGTCAGATTTAGAAAAGAAATACTTTGAGGCTGTCTCTGATCGATGTATAGAGCAGTGCACCTTTAAGAACGCAAGTCCTGGTTTGGTTTTTACCTGTCCTGGAGCCCCTGAAATGTAATTTTAGTGTCTAATCTTGCTAATGTTACAATAGGTCCCACTAAATATAGTATAGGTTTCCCTTGCTGTGCCTTCAAGCAAAATGTGCAGTATCAAATTAGTAATAGACATAGTGTTGGGGACTATTTTAGATGAACGCTCATCCAGTCGCTTCTTGTGGAGCTCTGAAAATGTTTCTGGTTCATTTTTCGGCAGAATATATCCTATTAATATTTGGTTACATTTACCAGTACACAACTTAAAATAAGAATATTTCTATATGCGAGTAGAGATGTATCCAAGGATGTATTATAAGGATGTAACATGTGTAATTTATAGGTAATATAAGTAAAGCACTTGGAACAGTCAGAATCTGATATATAAATGTACAAGTTTGCTAGAAACCGACATCTCTGACAAATCTATGTAGCTGGACATTTGAATCCTATTAGTGCAATTAATGTAAATAGCTGTTTAATATTGGTCGCTCCATTGTGCATTTCCTAGCACAGTTGTCTTTAACAAGTATTAAATCTATTTTTAGACATTGCCCATGTTAGGGGGCTGTGTGCCATGATACAAGTCCTTAAGATTGTCATTTCATAGTTGTTGGACAAAGAAAGTGAAAACCTATTTTTAAAATGACAAGAGTTTGGAACATGTAGAATGGGATTCAAATAGTTCATAGTTGCTAATGGTTCACAAAGGTAAATGAACCAATTTTGACTATTTAACAAATGGCTACTAAATTTGCAATTTTCATTATTTTAAGAAATAATAGAAAACTTTGAAAGGTCCATTGAAATATTTCAAATGTACATAAAATGTTCATTTCTGTTCATTTTTCTGTTCAAGTGCTATCAATTTTCGTATTAATTGATGATATTTAAATTTTTATTCTACATGTGGTGTCAAAGGTTCTACCTCAGCTGTTTTGTGTATTTGACATGTAAATAAAGTCAATTTGTTTCCATTAGTCACAGACAATCAAACATTGTGCATCATTGAATTCAACCGAGAGTTACCTACCGTTAAATCTGCATACGGTATTGTAATTTTGAAAGCAATGAAATTGGAGGGGAAAATATAATACAATTTTCCCAAAGTATCTGTCTCACATGCTATCCTCAATTCAAAAGAAATTCTTAAAATAGATCAATACCAAATATTTATTGTCATTTAATATTTATTATAATATAAATAGAAAATTAAGAGGAATTATCACATATCAGAAGTACCTTATTTAAGCAGTACCATTTCCCCACTATTTATTGTTATTGTTTATTATTAATTTGTATTGAAATAGAAATAAGAGGAAATAACCCAATGAATTAGAAATACCTTATTTAAGCAGTACCACTCCCTTTATTACATGTTAGGTGAACATGATTCAATGTATGCTACCAATATGGTACATGTCTGTTTATGCTGTGTATCTATAATGTTTTGTATGCATTCAAGTTTTTCAAGAATAACTGACTGTGATATCGAGTGTTCTGTAATCATTTGTCCATAATCATTCTGTACTCGTTTTTGTTTGGTTCATAATCCCAAGACTTTTTCTTACTTTTGCAATGCACAGACAGTCAAACATTGGTGTATTCTAGACACTGGTACACACATTTATTTTATCAAAAGTCATTTATTTTCTTTGGGTCCTTAAAATACATTTTAAATTTTATTAATTTTCCTTTATCTTTTACATAAATGTTAGAGATAAAGGAAAATTTTATATGATTTATTGTAATTGGATCAATCTTAAACTAAATATTATTAATTTTATTGTTGATTAGATAATGGAAAATAAAGTGAGAGGTGTTGGTGTGTACAAGATAAGACTTTTACACATTTTAGGTACAAACAAATATTATATAGTGCCTTTTTAATGTCTCCCAGAACAGGATAGCATCAGGGACCCCTAGGGTCATTGTAGTTGATGAAGGTATGAATGCAATTATCTTCCGAGACCTACAGGAATTTATAATAATTGTACATTTTATATACTGGTACATGTATAAATTATTTATTGCAATTATTTTTTTGTTTGTGTTTTTTTTTGTGAGGGTAGGCTTCAAGTCTTTATCTTTCATCCTGCTGACAGGAAAAATAAATGCTTTGTGGATTAGTGCATCCAGCAGGCATATGGTTAAAAATTAAACATGGGAACCTGTGGTCAACCGGTCAATCCAACATATACTTGAATCCATTAGAAATGCATCACTACTTCGTCATAAATTCACAAGAAAACCATACTACCGGTAGTTGAAATATTCTTTGATTTTGATTTCCTGAGAATTGGCTACTGAAAAGCAAAGGATATTTCAACTACCGGTAGTATGGTTTTCTTTGGCAATCTTTACGAGATCATGCAGTTTTATGCTCTTCAGGTTTTCCGATTCTACTGTTCCCTTTTGTTGAAATGGCAAGAACTGTTGTTGCTCAATACTGGATTATGGCCAGGGCAAATAAATTGATCCCTGGACAAATAAATCATTGGATCTTAGACTTTGCGGAAAATTGCCATGCCTGATAATTCCATACTTGTCAGATTACGATCTCATAACCAATGGTTATAATATGCAACAATGATTGCATCATTCAGTGAATTGAAACTACGTGTGATCATCCACAACTGAGCCCGGGCCCTGCTCAACTAAGTATTGTTCACAAATCCCCATGTACAATTTGAACTTGAGCATACTCAAAGATTTTCGTAATCTTGACTCAGGGCCTGATCACAGCCAATGATGCAATGGTATTTTGTGGGTTACACAATACTGTTCATAACAACCAGGCATGGCAACAGAAAATTGTGATTTAATCGGGGGAAAAACGCCCAGGGACAGGCCCCAAGCCACATAAATCGGTAAATTGCCTGAACAACACAAGGCAATGTATGTTTTGTATTATACTTTATAAGGATAATAGAATCCAATGTTCATCACGTACACATGTCAGAATATAAAAGAACTAAAAATAGTGAATGCACCGACTTTCTCATGTTTATTTTTCTCAGAATAATCCTAGTTCACTCCAGGGCATGTACAATGTATACACATTCTCAAACATTATATTGTGAAAGTTTAAAAAGTAATAAACAACCAACACACCTGTCAAATCACAGATTTTGTGTGCATTAATTTATCCAACAATACTAAATATGTTTCCATTCTTTATAAACAAAAAACAACACCTAAATATTGTCAATCAACATAATATATTTGGGTGTGATTTTTTTTCAGTTATAAAAATGACAACAGTAATTACATTACTATGCAATCCAATCCAATTTAAATTAAGCTTTGGTTTGTTCCTGCTACTCTCAAAAGCCTAAAACCTTTCTTGAACCCTGATGTAATAAGATAAAGAGAACCAATCAAAATTAGTAGCAGGATTTTGCTTGAAGCGATCTCATTGGATAAGTTCAATATGGTCAATGTATAATCATTCAATCAGTTGATAGTATTAAAACCCAGCCATGATTAAATTTTGATTAGATTTCATTCAATGAAAACATAAACAATGATATTATGTGAATGATAATTAAAGCAGCAGTGTCAAAGTTTGGGAGAAGAATATTGGTCAAATTGTCTTTAATATTTCATTTTAAAATAATTCTTTCATCAGTATATGAGATAATTTATGTTATTTTCATAGAAAGGGACATACGATATTACTTAATTTGTGACAGGAAACATTTCTGTGTATAATTAGGGAATGCTTTTAACTATCAACTGCCCTTAATCTTTCAATCTATATGACCACAACTAGCTGCATTTCGTTTACTAGCATTAAGTGGCTGGTAATATATCAAATTAAATTTTGAGAAAAAAGTTTTAAATGAAATGAAAATTAATTAATTACAAATGACAATTAAAACTTAAATTAAATTATGAAATAATCAGAACAAGAAATATATAAAATCACAAACAGTGGGAATACTGAATGGACTAGTCTGAATGATGTCCGGATCAAGTTTTCGGTACCATATAAATTCACCTGACATTTCTGCAGCGAGTTGGGCATCTCCAAAATCCACATCTCTCCCCATATAACTCCAAGAATATTTCTCAAGTAATGTAGTGCTCTTGCACAGATAATCCAAGGTTGAATCCATTCTTAGTACCGGGGTGTTGCACCATGAGAAGAGTCTAAATGTCACTAAGGGATCAACATACTTTCCCTTAGGCAAATACTTATATTAAAAACGTGGATAAAAATATGAGACAAAACAACTAATTGAAATGAGTGAGTGGGACAGAAGTAACACAACAAACATAATATGGATGGTGTATGAATTGTTACCTATTTTTACATTTATGATACTTTTACTTAATTTGTATGGCAGTGGCCAATAAATATGAACCTAAACTGCATAGATGGTCATGCAGTGTAATCAAAAGGAGGGTAGTTATATATTCCAAAACAGAGAGAGAGAAAGAGAAAGGGTAAAGGATAGGTCATAGAGGGAAATGATAGTTTCCTACAACCTATGTTTATTCTTACACTTCACCAATGTTGTACATTTAGACCAATCAGATCATCTGATTTCCGCCAATCTGTATATTGACAGCGAGGAAAATATAGGAAAATAATTTGGCCACTCATCTCAACAGTTTGTACAAACCAAATGTTTTAATTATTCTGAATGACATTTTTCTCGGAAACCAAAATTAATGATATGGTTTAAAAAATAAATTCTAATATGTACAAAAGCTTGGCAATACAACCTATGCAATAATCTGGCGATACTTTAGAACCAATGTTATTGTTGTTATACTTCGAGCAGAGAGCTTGTTGAGTCTGAGATCAGTGTTTTTCCTTGGGACGGTGGTACATCGTATGCCAGATCAGATTTCCCAAGTTTGGATCTCAGGGATTCAGCAGACTGTAGTGTTAACACAGGTGCACCATCTTTTACGTTCACAACAACAAATTATCTAGTCAGATTTTTGCCCGATAACTGAAGAATTACACCTCATCACGGACTGAAATGTGTCCTACCACTTGAAATACACAAGTGATTTTCCATGTGCTTATGTACAACCTTGAACTTGCACACAGGGTACGTCAGAATCCTAGATGGAGAGTTAGTTAAATGGGCGACGACGATAACGACAGGGTTTTGTATCCTGAATCCGAAACTCCCCTTCACGAACTAAAAGTGAATCACATTTTCTTTTTTGATAAAAACACAATGCTGCAGGTTTTCACAGACCAATAATAATCATCACTATGCACAAGGATTACTCCCTCGCATTTAAAGTCGAGATATAATGCAAAATAAACAGGCTTCAGGAGAAATTAAGATTGGCGACGATTCTTGGACGTCTTTTCTTGCCCTGAGATGAAGGAGTACTACCAGATTTCGTTTCTGGTTTTTGAGATTTCGGGAGTTCGTGTTTGTGAACCGCATGACAAGTCAGCTGGGACTCGGTGTGATGGCTGTCATTGTTCATGTGGCTTGCATGACTCATAGACTGCACGTGGCTGCCAGACTGCACGTGACTGTCTATATGCTCGCCTTCTGAATCTCGGTGCTTTCGCGGAGTCGTCTGTTTTTGGGTCACCTGAAATAAAATATGGATGCTCGAATTAAATACATTTAAGCAAGAAAAGGCATAAAAAATATAAAGGGAAAATTATCTGAATGGTGGTGATATGTTAAAATGTTAAAGGAGTGTTATGTCATAGGTTCAGAGAGAGTTATTGCTTTATGTCGCAGCGGGAATCTTTCACCCATATGTGATGATCTCGTAGGTTCAGATGGTCTCGTAGGTTCAGTATAAATTTGCTGCAAATGAGGTATTGAATGATTTAACAATTTGTATTTCATGATGATTCACAATACCGTAATTAAATACAAATAATATCAAAAATGGCTAAAAACATGTGTAAATTGGCTTGGAATTGACAAACAACATAGGCTAAATAGACATTTCTACACTTTAATGTTTACATATAATTTATGGACCAGAATGGATCGAAGTTGTGTCAATCAATTAATCTGAGATATTTACGTGCACTCCACCATGTTTTGGCTAGCAATCAAAATTTACAAATATTTAATGAACGATAGAAGAGTTCTAATTTTGACGAGGGTAGAATAATTTCTAAAATGAAATTTTAAAAATGTTAAATTACCTGAAGAGGTATGAATGCTGGGTTTGATCCCGCTCCCTTTTTGCCTGCATCAACATTCTGGTTAACCCATGACCCCTGGTCAGGGTCATTACCATAGTGATGGCTTCCCATGTCATTTCCTGCATTCTGATTGGCTGGAAACTGGAAGTGTGGGCCGGCAAACTGCTGCAGCTGCATTGGTGGCACAGGGAATCGAGCCTGGGGGTGCCTCCTGGCAGAGTAGCCTCCCCTTGGCATGAACCCTGTTGAGAGAGAGAAACAAATCTCAGTTGATGTTGCATTCATAATAAAGTATGAACCGCATTGAAGATAACTACATTAACATGATAAGATAAGTCTGGATTTCCGCACAAGAATAAAAATAGGTGTGTAATTGTTGTACCTTGAATAATATCATTAATTGTTTTTTAATAATTGTTTTCTAATTTCTCTGTATAGATTGCAAGGATGTACATTTTCCGAGAATTCCCACAGAGGACAAATCATCAATTATACCATATTTATACAAATCATAATTTAGTTGGCTAATGGACTGACCTTGTGCAGCTCCAGGCCTGACCGGACTGAAGGCAGAGTTCGGGGAGCAGAGATGTGGAGGGCAACCCATCATCCCCGGGGGTGGGATGTTCATGAACGTGGGATGTTGCTTCAGATTAAAGGCTTGCTGTTAACAAACATCACAAAATTTACTTCCTACGACTGACTGAACCAGTTTTCTCCAAATATTTCAGCCATAAACATTGTTACATTATTCGAGAGTGGGTGAATGATTAACATTGCAGCGGGAATCTTTCACCCATTTGCGACGACGTTCGATTACCGTCTACATTCTATTACTAAAAAGGCAATTCATGATATTATATTATATATTATATTCATAAATCATGGATATTTAAAATTTACATGAAATACAAATAAATAAATAAATAAATTTAAAAAAAATAAAATAAAATATGAATGAATGAATAATAAATAAATATAAATGAATAATAAATAAATAAATAGTCCGTTTATAAAGTGCATGACTTCATGCTAATACATGCTCAAAGCACAAAGAGCTGAAGGAATAGTTTAGTTGATAAGCTGTTTTAAATAAATGTGTCTTGAGATTGGTCTTGAAAGTGTTCAGTGTAGGACTAGTTCTGACAGAGACAGGAAGAGAATTCTCCTGGGAGAGGCTGAGAGGGCAAACAATATACATATCTCTCCATCATATGTATTCAGATATATGCAAGATTTCAATATAAATATGTATATGTAATGGTTAAAAATACAAGTATAGCTCGAAAATAAAACTACAGATACTGATGTATATGCAAAGGTAATGTTCAACATCTAATTAATAATAATAATAATATATGAAGCAATTAATAATAATAATATATGAAGCAAATCCACGGTTCATTCTATTCATTAAAACTAAAAGTTAGAAATTAATAGGTAAATATCGATGTAATTTTTTTTGGTAAAACACTTTTAGTATTATACTTTCCAATGAAATATTGAAACTGTTGCTTTTCTTTCATAAATTCAGTCTGGCCTTATAAATGAGAAAACAAAAACAGTCAAACAACCTATTATACACGCATTAACATTTGGTCTTTCATACATATACAAATACTGCATGTATTTTATTTCATGTTTTTCTAGTATATATACATTGTTTTACTTTTTGAAATAGTAGCAGTATTATATTTGCAAGCACATGCTCTACAGCTCTACATTCTAGAAAATTGAGATAACTGTTGCCATGGAAACTGATGTTTCTACCGCCACCCACTCAAAAAAAACACACAAAAAAACAACTGGCTATCAAACAAGTTTATTGTGTCAATAACAATTTAGAAACTACATATTCTAAAAATATATATTTAATATTACAAAATAAGCAAATACACGTCACGTTTTTTTTTTACACATGTTTCTTGGTTAAACGTATTTTATTTGAAAGTATCTACATTTGATTTATCAAGAATATTTTGCAACAAGCTACATTTGAAATATCGAGAGAGAAAAAAATTAAATATGAAAATATTGAAAAATGTGGGACATGCTGAAAATGTAGCTTATTGCCAAACATACTTGTGTAGACAAATCAAAAATACATACTTTCAGGTAAAATACGTTTGGCCATGAAATATGTCAACAAATCATGATTGTTTTGTAAACGTTTAACAAAGCCAATGACAGAAAACAATAACTATTACATAAATTCTACATTGTTAATATTATTATTAACATTATTATTATTCCGTACATAGAAAAGTACGGAAGTTATAAAGCACCCTGTCCATACAAAATAAAGTTTACAACATTTTTGAAGCTACAAGTACAAGACATACAATAAATACTATAAAAACGTTTACAATATACGAAGACAAATAATGATATATTCCTGTATGAGCTCTGACTACTACTAGTACAGTGATACCACAATACACTTACCATTATCATTTGCCATTCAAGTGGGAACTTCACGAGAAGAAACAAAAATGCTAGGTTTAATCATTAGGATGGCACAAACATGTGTCGATTGATTAATTTAACCTTTGTCCTATTGAGGACAACCAGAAATGCCCTACTGAAAAGTGACACACAAAACAACTAATCAGGGTTCGAAATTTCTCAATGCAGCTGTACGGATCGCACACCTACAGCTGAAAAGGAGCATCTAAACTCCCTGTGAATCTCAATGCAGCTGTACCGATCACACACCTACATCTGAAAAGGTACATCTAAACTCCCTGTGAAATGTGGATAAAATTAAATTAATGTATTACAGTTATTATTTACGAACATCAATGTTTATTTCTCCATGTGCGCCACCATTTTGTTGCACGAAATGCATTTTTGGATGCATTTTGCATCCAGTCATATTCAGCTATATAAATTAACCGCTCATTGGGAAACGGAATGTTTCGATTATCTCCTGTTTAATGTCAGTGAACAGTAAATCGAGAATAATGTCTAAACAAACAGGAATTAGGAGTTATAAAATGGGCAAGTAAACTGCACAAAAACACGTATTTAGCGTATATGTATTTTTGAACTAGGGGGTTTATAGCCACCTTTAAGATTCTCACGTATATCAC
Organism: Lepetodrilus schrolli; assembly: GCA_032361225.1. Lineage (NCBI taxonomy): Eukaryota > Metazoa > Mollusca > Gastropoda > Lepetellida > Lepetodrilidae > Lepetodrilus > Lepetodrilus schrolli. The sequence goes on along the minus strand of JAUTBT010077508.1, from coordinate 805 downwards.
AGCATGTCAGTTTAGGGCAGGAGGACAGTAGCGCTGAACGTTGCAGTAAACCTGCGAGCACTGGCGGACCAAGGATTTAGCTATAGAACAGAGTACTGGGTAGGTGCACAAGACAATGTTACAACAATAGCACCGAGAGTCGATTCTCCTACTGTGTGTATGCTCCACTTCCTATCTGCTATTTGCCCTAGTGGCAAGAATGAGCATTAATTTACTGTTTTGGTAGCGGTCGCCAACACACAATGCCGATATGATCTCATGATCACATTCTCTATGTCATTTGTAACAAGGCCTCCGATTGAACAAGCAGTTTCTCTGGCTGCCAATCAAATATCTCTGAAAAAGGTCACGTGCAGGAACGTATCCATGACGTCTGTAACAAGGCCTCTGATTGGACATGCAGTTTCTGTTTGCCGATTAGCTATCTCCAAAAATGTCACGTGCAGGAATGTATCTATAGCCAAAAAATATTACAATGCCTGCGACGGCGTAGTTCCATATTTACTCACCAGTTGGAGCAGTGCTATACTGGCCGCGCTCTCTGCAGCTTCTTCTTTGGTGCTACACTCTGATCCCTCAAACATGGCTCCATTCTGCAGCATCACCATACTGGTGAACCAGCCCTGAACATGCATAGACATTTTAAAGTTAAATTCGCTCCATTGCTTTTGATTAATCTTTAAAAAGACAATCCATATTAGAAATGGTGAGTTTTGATGTAAAAGAAGTTTTTAATTGGGGTTTAGAGTTGCTTTCAAGATTCTTTCACTTATATCACGACTTGTCAGTTTAGGGCAGGATGAAA
>JAUTBT010077497.1:0-13145 GCA_032361225.1 Lepetodrilus schrolli | reverse complement strand
ATTAGTGTATATACTAGAATACAGTCTATTATTATTACATGACATGAGTATTTATCGGTTTCTCTTATCAAGTTGAGCGATGAATAATAGCATAATATATTATATATTAGTTGTGCTTGTAAATGGCACAGATGAAATTGTTAATGTACGCTAATGGTGTCATTGCATTCTGGCACGTGTTGCGTACTGTTGTATGTGAGACTTTACTCCAATTATATTTAAATGTTACTGATGTGTAAATATTGTAATTTCAGAGTGGAAATTCTTGCCACCTAAATAGAAGGGAATAAACACACATAAATCGCAGCCTGTGGTTTGTCCTGTCAGACGGCACGCCCACGACGGGGCTGCAACACACGTTACATTCACTATTGGAACTATTAGTAATAATGCCAATTAGGAATTCATACAACCATGCAGTGGACAGTTTTATTCCCAAGCGGTTTTTTCCCTCGTATCGACATGCCCGTCACGTGGTGTGCGGGATTTGTGCGCAGAAGAAACAATGCAGACTCTTTGCCACAGATTCATTGTGCCCGTAATATCGAACCAGAGAACAGCCCCCATACCAGAGAACAGCCCCAGAATGTATTATACTCTCTGTTAGTGCGTGTTTACATACAGGAACCATACCCAGCGTGGTTCATTTGATAATATTGTTTTATTACTTATCATTACAATTAAAAACTTTTTTTGTGTGATTCATCTCTTGTACCCACGTGATATTCTGGTGCTATTCCTATAACGTGCTAAGATGGAAGAAAATGGAGAACTCAAGGTTGTTACGAAAGAAAAATGGGGAAGGAAGATGGATTTCTTGTTGTCATTGGCAGGCTATAGTGTGGGACTTGGGAACTTATGGCGATTTCCATATCTCTGCAACAGAAACGGAGGCGGTGAGTATTTAATAACGCATTTCTACATTAATAGTAACCATTTATTTGTGCATGGCTAACAGTGGTAACAGATTTTAATATCTCTCTCTCTCTCTCTCTCTCTCTCTCTCTCTCTCTCTCTCTCTCTCTCTCTCTCTCTCTCTCTCTCTCTCTCTCTCCCTGCCTCGTATGCTTAAACAGAAGTGTTCTGTGGGGTTTTCTGCGTTTGTTTGCAACACGAGACTGTAATGTGGATTCGCTTTGTCCCAGGCTGTGGTCACTAGCTGATTCAGCTGGCGGGATACTTCCACGCCCACGTCTAATCTAACCTCATTCTGTTTCACCCTAAATAAACCCAAATACTAGCACGCATTTGGTCACGATTCAAGGCCCTTTTCTGTATTGTACACAGACGCCCACACCGTTTTACCTCGTACATTGTTAGTGACAACCTATGCTTTCAGCTAAAATTACCAATAGGAATTTCGTGCAATAATAAACATTGATTGCTATGCATATGCACATGTATGTATGGCGGTAAATCCCTAAGTTAACATTAATATGTGATATAATATTATAGATTTGTATTCCTTGTTTGACGTAGATATTTTCAACCACAGCGCCCGTACACAACTGGGTACTATATCATATGTGTGTGTGTCTGTATATATATATATATATATATATGAATCATGTATATATGAATCAGGAAGAACTATATATTATCCCAGCCGAACAATGTATGCTGACGTCATGAGCTGTCAAAATTATATGTCACAATATAGATCTTCGAACGTTTTAAAATAAAATGGTGACCCTAAAGACGAGCTAGCCTTCAATAGTTTTAAAGGCGTACAATCACAGATTTATTAAACAATAATTAAATATGAAATATTGAAAACCAGTGGGATATACGGGAATTGTAGCTGGTTACCCTGTATACATCAAATGTACTTTCGTGTAAAAATACGTTTTACCATGAAATAGGTAAACAAACAAGTGATGGTATGCCTTTAACGAAATATACAAGTCGAAACATAATATATTTAATTAATCGACAAATACACTATATTCAATTAATCGACAAATACAAACTGGTACAAATCTGGTACCGGTACATCGAAAATGTTAAATTGATCAACTCTATCTATATCTATCTATCTTTATCTATCTATCTACTTACCTACCTACCTACATGTCTGTCTGTCTCTCTATCTCTATCTATCTATCTATCTATCTGTATGTCTGTCTATGTCAGTGTGTCTATCTATATATGTCCATCTATATATGCCTATCTCTATATTTCTGTCTGTCTATCTATATCTGTCAGTCTATCGATCTATCTATATTTATCTATCTATCTATTTGTCTGTCTATTATCTATAGAACGTATTAGAGCAACCACCGAGGCTATGGTCCAATGATAGCCACACAACTAAGCACTTTAAAGAGAGTTACAGGAAGTGAAATCTTAACGCAGTGGTAATGTTTGTTTTCCGAGTAAGAGCACGCGGATGCCGATCTTAGCACGTACAATTGTGTTGCGATTTTTCACCAGGTTGTCATTGTAAATATGAATATAGCTATAGGCCTCCGAATAAGTATAAAATATAGTGTATGCGTTATAACTACATATGTATACACTAAAAGATTAATATATGCATTGTAATATCAGGGGAAACACATTAGATTTCAAGGGTTGTCTCAAATTTTATAATACCTTGAAAAAAATGTGAAAATTCATCTACCGGATAATGCCTTGAAAATCCCTTCAATAGCGCGCATAAGTGGGTCAAATTCTATTCTATCACGATCTATCTCGTGTTGACCATTCTGAACAACAAGAGTCATCTCTGAATCCAACAGAAATTTAAGCACACGATCCGTATTAACGGTGTATTAAGATTTTATCTGGAGTTTAATCAACCCAAGTCCTAGTACTCGTGTTTGGCTATCACCGGAAGTTTGTAGATTCTGGAAAATTCTGGGAAATTCTAAAAATAAACGTGATTCACTTACAGCTCCAATATTGATCAATAGTAGGCCGAGTAGATAACAAATTAAACTAAATCCCACCATGTCATGTTCATACTGCTGTTATCTGTTAATTTTTCAGCATCATAATTATTATGGTATATCCTTCTTGGATGCATTTTAATTCACAATGAAAATGCCTTGGAAAACAAACAGAGGGCATTTAAAAAGCAATTTAAAAAAAAGAAAGTTGAATTGTGTATCTATCATTAGGCTTTTATCCTGCTGGTGTGTGGTATTATTGAAGCATTCAACACATCTTAAAGTAGCAAGATCATCTTTACATGCAAAATATAATTTATTTTATTTATATTTATATTATTAGTCTATTAGATTTCACCAGTGATTGCTAACTAGGGAATTTTATATAATTATATGACAAAAACAGTGTCTTATTTATATTTATCCGGTAGGTTTTGTTTAATGGTATTATCATTGTATTGTATTGCATCAATTACATACTACCCAAATAAACATTCATCTCTATATAATAATAATAATAATAATAATAATATTGAATATATTGCTTATATTGCGTTGTATTGCTTATGTAGATCTACTTTCTTAGCAATGCGAGTTATTTGATGCTTTTAATTAATATCGTTCTCGCTGATAGTGCGAATTTGATTAGAAAAACTAAAACATTTTTGTCAGCTATATTTTTAGTATTTATGCTTTGAGCGTTTTCAGATTACAATGAGTCATTTTCCGTCAGCACATAAAACCATGTAAAAACTGATTGGTGACAAATCGAAAGACAATGCTTGTCATCATTATAGACAGATAGCATGGTCATCCTAACAATGCAGCTAGTACCGAATGAGTCCACGGACACGCATACTCGTTAAGAGTCAATAATTAAATTTGTAGAGAAACTTTTGACAAAATCCTCATCATACATGTATACATGAGGGGTTCTTAAAGCCTGACATGAACAAGCTCGGACAAGGATTATCTGCCGACGTCTCACAAACTCTTCCAATCGATTGATGATGGCCTCTCCTCGCCAAACCACACGATCCCTTCTTCGCATTATTGATTTAAACGCCCGCCAACCTAACTGAGCAGAGGCTGTGCCCTCCTTGGGTCGTCAGTACGAGCCTGTCATCGCAGGTTTTATCCTGCCGTACACTGATAAACTCATGTCATGGGCGTAGCTAGCAACGCTCTCCAGCTCCATGCTGTGAGACGCATGCGTCCGTTCCAGACATTTTTGTTATGTATTTATTTATTTATTTTATTTTATTTGGGGTTTAGAGCCACTTGCAAGATTCTTTCACTTATATCACGTTTTGTCAGTTTACGGCAGGAAGAAACCTACAACATCCGTAACGCTGAATGTTACACTAAACCTGTGAGTACCTGCATACACTGTGTATAGTAAGCTACACCATTGCCTGTGTATCAACCGGCCATTGTCGGTTATTTCAGCTTTGTTCTATATATAATAGTACCTTTGCTTAATTAGCCGAGTGGCTGTGAATTTGAGCGATATAATCTTGAAAGCGGCTCAATGCAAAATCTAAAACACAAAAACAGATGTATTGTTTTGTTGTTGCTTGTTGTTTAATGCTTGTTGTTTAATATAAAGCAGAAATAATATAAAAGTATTATTCTTATTGTTCCAGGTGCGTTTCAAATATTATTCCTATTGTTTCAAGTATTGCTCCCATTGTTCCAAGTGCGTTCAAAGTATTGTTCCTATGGTTTCAAGTATTGTTCCTATTGTTCCAGGAGCGTTTCAAGTATTGTTCCTATTGTTCCAGGAGCGTTTCAAGTATTGTTCCTATTGTTTCAAGTATTGTACCTATTGTTTCAAGTGTTGTACCTATTGTTTCAAGTATTGTTCCTATTGTTCCAGGTGCGTTTCTCATCCCTTTCATCACTTTCCTCATCCTCTGTGGTTTGCCGTTATTCTTCCTGGAAGTTTCCGTCGGCCAGTTCTCCGGGAAAAACGCGCTGAGTGTGTGGAAGGTGTCTCCTTTATTTGTTGGTAAGAACAACATCAGGAAATGATTTACTATATACAATGTCGCTTACTATATACAAGTTCGCTTACTATATACAATATCGCCTATCTTAACTCTGTATGGAACACGTTACTCGGAAGGTAGGGGTGTAAAGATAGGTCGAATTATCGATAGATCGCGATTGTGAGTGGTCCGATAGAAATACATCGATAGTAACGTAAACTATCGATTATTTCCATCGATAGTACCCTAATCTATCGATAGTTACGACAGGGTACTATTTTCTTTAATTACTAAGATCAAACTAGTTGAAAATCCCTGAGCATTGTTTAACAAGATTATGATTTTGTGATTAAATCAAATGATATATCAACACACTATTGTCTTACAATTGATTTATTTCGGTCACTGTCATTAAAAAATACCAGTTATATATGTACATTACCCACTGATTGCAGACGTGTAACAACTAATGATGTATGACAGGTATACTATCCATCTTTAAAAGACTTAGTTTTTAAAAAAAAGCACTATCGCAATAGTATCACAACTATTTCAATACTATCTCAATAGTGGTTTTAACTATCGCAATAGTATTGCAATAGTATAATTGGCCTCAATAGTCAACTTATCAGCAGGTAACCATTGTTATCCTTCAAACATTAGCCTTACCAAGGTTGAAGTGGTGACATGGCTAAAGTTGAAGCGAAGGTTACGTTATAGGTACTCAGGAGTTCCGTTTACTTTAGAAATATAAACATATCATATTTTACTAAATCCATTATAGAATGTATGCAGGAAAGTATACTATGCACATTACACTATAAACCATTATCTAATATATCATAGTTCATGCACAGGACATGCTAGAGTAGAAATTAGCTTAACAAACCCATCCCTCGTATATAAATGTACCAGAAGTTATCCAAACTTCTAAAGTATATGTTTTATTCACTAAATGTATTTATCACATAACATAGGAGTTTGTGAGTGCAATAAACCCATGCTATAAATATAAATAGTTTCACTAGTGCAATAACACAATGGATTATTATAATTATATTCATACGCGATGTCAGTCTTATTGGACCTATTTTAGAGCTTGTTCTTGGGACTTAATTTGTCGAATGTAAAGATTTATTCAATTAAATATGCAAACACATTTATTAATATTTACACATTTACTTGGAACTATATATTGTCTGCTTGCTTTAATGTTTGCCTATAAAGTGTTTGTAACTGAAAATCGATATTACAATACTTTCTACAGTTATGTGATAAATAGAATCTCATATTCGTATTACTGAATATATTAAACTCGTTGTTTAAATATGTTTTGCCAACTCGTTTAATAAATTCAGTAATTTATGACTACTCATATGAGATCCTCTCTTTAAATAACACAGACAAGCCAACATATTATTTTCCTTCTAATTATTATCATTATTATTATTATTATTAGTAGTAGTAGTAGTAGTAGTAGTAGTAGTAGTAGTAGTAGTAGTAGTAGTGGTAGCATTATGAACAGTATTTCTTCTTCTACTCGTTGTTATTGTTATATTATTATTAGTATTCATTTATTATTATTGATTTAAAGAAGTTGGCGTCGGCGTCTTCTTCTTCCACCTCTTTTTCATCATTTACTTATAAGTATTATTATTATTATTATTTATTAAAGGAATTGGCGTGTCTATGAACGTCGTAAGCGCGGTGTGCGCTCTGTACTATAACGTCATCATCGCCTGGACGTTATACTATCTGGGCAACTCATTCTTACCCACGCTACCCTGGACGACCTGCAACAACTGGTGGAACAAGAAGACCTGCTTCTCCATACATGACTGTCTCTCTTCGGAAAACAGTACGGTCGGCTCTGCGTCGTTGCTTAATGGTTCCACGATCATCGAGACTGGAGGATATACCGGCAGCATAGCCGGAAATGCCAGCGTCATGGTTACCCACAATCCCACGCGGTCTTGTAACTACACTTCCGACAGCGAGTCCTTGACATCGGCGGAAGAATTCTGGAAGTAAGATTTTAGTTGTTATTATTATTGTTACCGGTTTTCGAACAGTCGTGTTTTGAAAAAACATATTTACAGTGTTATATAGCGCGATATATGCTGGCATAAATTATATTGGCTTGACCTAAAGCACATTCGCAATACGCCAACCAACATCAGTAACACTCACATAAATTTTAAGTGTCTGCTATTTTCAAAAGGAATGTTTGTAGTGAGTTAATACTGTTAGTAAAACATGCGTGCTCAGCATCATGATAAACACGAATAAAACAAAACGCTAAATATTTCCGGGGAAAGTGGTTAGATTATATAAATGATTAATGTCACTGTGATTGAGTACAAGTAGCGTCATTTGCAAGGTGCGGTAGTGGATACTGGGTAGACAATTCAACGTTGGCCTCACGTTTTATCGAGGATTGTTTTTAATTCGGAACATTTTTTTTTCTTTTCATGTGATAAACGCGTGATTAAAAATAACTGTTGTTGTATTTATTTCGCGAAGTGAATACGACATACGATTATCTGTTAGAAAACCAGGTACCGGGGGATACTAAACATGTATTTTTTTAGAAATGCACAGCCACTGAGCTGATCTAATATTGTAAAAGATTTATTTTCCACGCAGACTGATATTCCGCGCTATTGCGGACGTATTAATGTACGATGTAATTAATACTAATGAATGAAAAAACAACACAGAAGTTACGATTGAATAATTCAATTAAACGATGTTATTACAAATTAATTAAACGTAAATATATATACACTAGTATTAGTCTACTCTTACCACTCAAGTGAAACGTTACAAGCGGTAATCACCACTCGAGTAAAACGTTATAAGCGGTAATCAACTCCGACCTCGTTTTGCAAAGACGTGATGCAGCGACTAGTATAATTGTCCCGGTAAATTAAGCAATCTAATAATGTATGTATACTATTTCATTGTTCCTCGTGTTTATCTATCAAACTATCATTTAATTAGCTTGATAATGTATTTCCTGTCGATGAATCCGACTCATTTCTTCTCAACTAATCTTGTTAACCTTGATCAACAAAAATCTACTCACGATGTCCGAGGCCATGTGTTGCCCTAGTAATCACTAATTACTTTGCTTTATCCTATTTTTGTTGGTCTTTACTACTAGTTGCGTTCGTAATCGCGGGTGAGCACGTTATAGTAGTACTTTTGTTCATTATGTGAGTGAATATTTACCCCCACATTTTTGTGTGACAAATGCGCGTAATTTAATTCCAGCGAATATGTCAATTATAGCATTTTCGCGAAATATAAGTCTTTTACAGTAGTAGGATTAAATCAATCCTCTAAAACACAGGGCCAATGCTCCTTAATCATACACCAATAGTAGCCTATTGAAACACTGAATATTGATCAGAGGATGGAATGAACACATAGAAGACCAACTGCTTGATAAAATAAATCGTATCGCCAGTTATAATTTAGTGATATAATGTATATAATGTCCATTTGATGCCAAATACAGCTATAATGTATATGAAACGTATACATTATGGCAGTATTTGCCTACAATGAATGAATTATTGCCTTACGTCGCAGCGGTAATATTTCACCCATAGGATACAAATCCTACTTAATTGTTATATACATTATACCACTAAGTTATATCTGGTGATATATGGGTGAAAGATTCTCGCTACGACGTAAAACAATAACTCGTAAAAATAACTCCATAAATCGACACACAGAGTATCCATACTGTCGGCTACATAACGGTTACCACCGCAACGTCTATATCCTGTCCATTAGCCCGCAGTGATTCCACCCGCGGCAAATTTGACGTGCACGGTTCCCCTTCTGGCGTGATTCTTCTCATCCGTTTACACAACATCCATGTTTCAGAAAGAACCGGGTATAATTTCACCAGCAACGGTAACTTCGCAATGTGGTACGCCAAGTGGAGAAGGGTTGTCAGATTTTGAAAAGTGTTGTAAGGGAAAGAATTCGCAATCAGCAACGGCACGTAAGTAGACGTAAATAACGTGATGTTGATTAGAATGGCTTTCGCGAGTTTGTACCGCTTCATTCTATTGATGTTGAGCGCCGTTGGCCCGATCTTGCTTGTGTATCTCTTCACTAGAACAAAACACAGTGAAGACGTCAGGAGAGGAAACAGCGGACAGTTTACGATGGTAGCCACAGCCATCCACCACGTGTCCGACGAAACTCTGGCCATGATCTTTCTGTACTTCCGGTCATAGTATAAAAAGCTCAAACTCTTTTTAACCGACGTTATTGAAAACGATGCGTTGAGTAGCCACGACGTGCATATAACGACGGCCAGTCTTTTCCCGGTGATGAGGGATTTGTATCGCTGGTAGTGACATATCGCCAGAAAGAGATTTATGCTGACCATGGCCATCGAGTGAGCGCTGACGCCGATGAAACTGATGGACAACAACACCAGAAGCGTCACGGTTGCTTCCGTTTCATCAGTTTCGTCGGCTTTCTCGGACATGATTGCCAGGATCATCGTCAAGAATCCTGTTTCAGCAATCGCCTGATTTATTAGGATTGTTCCGCTGAAGGTAGCCCGGAGATGAGATCTCGTGATTACGAAAATAGATCCCAAGTTGCTGAGAATTGCCAAACCGACGACGGCATAGCCCACGATGAAACTCATCTGTTGCGTCGGTGTCGTTGATTCCGACTCTTTTCCGGGTTCGACGTTTACAACCTGTGTGGTGTTGGACATCGTCGGTCATCACAGACCACGATAGTTACTATCCAATAAATCCCGTGGCACTAAAATACCCTGCAATCTTGTACTTGGCGAAAACTTGAACCACAACGCTATTCACATGGCGAAAGAACACTGTTTAAAATTTGTGTAAAGACATTTGTTACGTTAAGAAAACGTTTACTGTCGATCTGTAACCATGAAGCCTCATTACACTTCTGGTGTCTTCATCATGGTTGGAGGAACAAACAATGTATTACCCTCTAATACAGATGTATTTCTTCTTCTGTTTGATATAACTAACTTTCACTCTCTTCCTTTGTCATGGCATAAATAACTATCTTGTCGAAGAGAACCGATTTTTTCCCCTTTATTAACCAGCAGGCAATATTACAGATGCCCTCTAAGTACCGTGTTTCTCATTGAAGCAACTTTTCTATTCTGTGGGTGGTTTAGATGATACTGTTGTACTGTTATATATATTATAGTACAATCACGTGCCCGTTGGAAGGGATAGGGTTCGCGTGCAACACTGTTTAGCATTGAACGAGTAAAATCCCAACACGACATTACAAAACCATCATGTAGTGACCAGTCTGCCGAAATCAGCAATGCTGGAAGGCGACTGTAAAAACACCAAACTTCAATCAATCAATCAGGAGTATAGTATTTCTTACATTAAGCATCTTTTGTATTAAGGGCTGAAATAGCCAACAAATGTGTCCTAAAATCAATAATAGTTGACATCTTCCTTTGATAAATACATAACAATTAGTAACTGAGATATCTTGGAATAACGTAACGTATCCTGACAGGTAATCCATTTATACAGGAGAATAATATATGTATTGGAATTGGATATTATTTGCTAATTTAGGCTATAGCTATTTAAGTCCCTGGCTTACAGATCCGCCGATCCAATTTCTTTCCACTTCGGAAAATAATATATATTTCTTTTAGTATATTCCACTGACAGTATACAAGCCTTTATAAAATACTAATAAAAAATGGTTATGGAACAAGTCGTATAAACAAACCAACATTGGACATGAACAAAGACCGGCAAACAATACGGATAAATATATCTATAACAAAGGTACTCACAAGCAGTACTTTGATAACAATTGTGCATTCAAATCTGAACAATTTATGTATACTGATGTTTATTACAATTATATTTATTTTCAGTCCGCCGACCATTTATAATCTCCAATTATTATTATTTTTATATTGGACCCAACCGACTGGCCAAAATATCAAATTATATATTATTTATTGTATTTTCTACCGAACCTAAATGATCAAAGAAAAATCCATAAACCAGGGAATCGAATAACTATGGCCTAAATGTAGAATGTGTAAATGTAGGTTACATACTGAGTGTTATATTGACACACTAGGAGTTGACATGTTTAGATATGTATGTCTTCATGCAGGGTTGATGTTTAAAGGTATATCGTCACATATTTCGAAAATTATATTGTATATAGTACATTTATTTACCATAGTACATTAAAATGGTAAGATCATCTTTGCATGTAATATTACATATTTTCTCTCTCTCTACATTATATTACTAAATATGGAAAAATAGGAAAATAAAACTATGACTGTATCGCCACCAACATCAGCGCTCTGTTCTAAACATAACATGTTATTGGTTCTAAATATATACTGACTTGTTTGTTTTTTTCTACCGCAGATTGCCATTGTATTAAGGATTAATATATATTTTAGACAGGATCCAATGGTTAGAGGAAATAATCAGTAAGTAATCTGGAAAAAAATAATTTGTTGACCTTGACCTATGCAAGGATGATCTTGTTCCTTCAACATGCTACCGGTATATATACATAGGCAGTTATCCGTTTGGTACCAACAGAATATGACCAATCTATGGCACAATTCTGAATGTTCAAGTATGTCGAGTGTTCAAGTATGTCAAACAGTACAATGGTGAAATCGAGATCCTACTTATGTAATTGCTAGGTAATTAATTAATTAATTAATTGATGTCTGTAGAGTGGCAATGTAGTTGCGGGTTTCCTCCTGCCCTAAACTGACAAGTCGTGATATAAGCGAAATAATCTTGAAAGCGACTCTAAACCCAATACAAAAATAAAATTTAAAAAATAATTAATTAATCTATTTTGTATTTGTTTAGAATGGATAATGGATACTAGTAACCCAGTTCCTGGTGTAAAAACAGAATTATATAGGTAAGGCCATAGTTATTTGATTCCCTGGTTTACGGATATTTCAGTGATAATTTCGGCAAGGGCGGTAGAAAAAAATAAAATATATAATGATATTTTGGCAAGTCAGTCGGGCCCGTTATAAACATAATGATAATTGGAGATTATCAATAGTCGGTTGACAGAAAATAAATATAATTGATGTCAATAATTGTTATAAACACCAGTACACATAACTTGTTGAGATTTAGATGCACATTTTATTTTTCAAAGTAGGCCCTACTGCTTGTTAATACCAGTACTTATTAACAATTAGACTTTTGTTATACATATTTACATGTAACAAATCAAATTGGCTTTGACTTTGTGCCAACCATTGCCTGCCGGTCTTTGTTCATGCTCAATGATGGTTTATACGACTCGTTCCTTCACTTTTTATTATTATAAGTAAACTGTCGGCGGAATAATATAAAAAATATTATATTTGTTTTCCAAAGTGGAAAAAAATCCAGTCGGAGGATCCGTAAACCAGGGAATCAAATACCTATGGCCTAAGTCAGTAATAAAAGCTGGGACTAAGATACTGACAGAATTACGAGGGGTTGGCATATGCGGTGTAAAGATAGGGGGCATCAGTTAGGTTAAAATAGAAGTGGGACTTGGTTTCAGAGTCATGATTGCTCAACATATGTATGTTACAGGGTTCACAGGAATAGTGTGCTACAATCACTTAGGTCAGTAGGGTAAGAAATATACCGTTAGTATCGGGAGATCTGCGACTTTACGCGCTTGACTAGGGGATCTTAAGAGAGAGAATCACATATTCTCAAGCTCCGAGGCGGTGTCATTTCAGCATAAAAGCATATAATCACAGATATTTATGCTTGTTTTGGAGTGGTTCTTAGCTACAACTGCAAATTACATTGACCGCTGTATGGTAGACAATATCCCACTGCAAAATATGTTTTACCGTGAAATATGTCAACAAACCGTGGTTGTATGCCTTTAACCCTCTCCCTGCTAGATTAGACACTTCCACTGCTCATTAGGGCATATCCGGTTGCCTCCAGCAGTGAGAGGATTAAAGAGGAATACTACTAGAATAAATTAATATCAACCGTCTGACACCATTCTGGACACGATTCTTGTGATTGTAAGGAGTGATTACGAATACATTATCAAACGGAGACACAAAGGAGGTGTTTCAACATCCTGGTTCCCGGGCACGTGGGCTACCACTATGCTCATCAGGACTCAGACCACAATTAATTTCCTTCTTTGTTTATCACTATTTAGCACAAACTCAAAAATTCATAGTAAAAATACTGTA
>JAUTBT010077486.1:0-13147 GCA_032361225.1 Lepetodrilus schrolli | reverse complement strand
CGTATCCTGCTAACATACCATATCGCTCTCGTATCCTGCTAACATACCATATCGCTCTCGTATCCTGCTAACATACCATATCGCTCTCGTATCCTGCTAACATACCATATCGCTCTCGTATCCTGCTAACATACCATATCGCTCTCGTATCCTGCTAACATACCCTATCGCTCTCGTATCCTGCTAACATATCATATCGCTCTCGTATCCTGCTAACATACTATATCGCTCTCGTATCCTGCTAACATACCATATCGCTCTCGTAGTGATCAGCGACACAGATGGAGAGCAGTACACACTAATTTATCAACATTTCTACATTAACGAAGGACGAATATGTAAACGGATCAAGTTATGGTAATACTATGATATATAAATACACTCTTATCTGCCCGTTTGGCCGTCTACCTTTCTGTCCATTATATAAAGATCGATCTAATGGGTTTTAATCAAAACAGTGGTCGAGGACACATCCAGCACATTTGCAATTTAGAGCTCCAGATCGTCTTGTATGAGAGCTATCATAAACACATATTTGAATACTGAACTTTATAACGACCATTAAACCACAATTTCAAAGCTATTTCCGAACAATAGCAATGTAAATAGCTATAGGAAATCCAGCACGTTTTACGGATGCGATTCGGATAGCTATTTGGAAATGTTCAAACCCTCCAGCTACCCACTTTTCCAATGTTTTTAACGTATCATTGTTCTCCTTCAATTTGCAATCAGTAGTTGTGCCTGAAGACGCCAGTGGGGAATGTGATTACAGATTTCAATTAATAGAATAGCTAAAAACAGATGGCTCAAGTTACATTGCTTAAAACTATGCGTTATTAATAGCAGCATTGACAATGCGCGACAAAATTAGTTTATGATGTTGTTTTTTAACGAGCTTTTGCCACACACGCACAATTTATATTATGACATCCTACACATTTTCAAGGCTATTACGTGAAGTTGATTAATATAATTTAACTTTCAGAATAAAATAATGAAAATATGAATCCGTTGAATGCTACGATACGTCAGTATAGACTCCTTTCCTAGCTACGATACTACAGCATAGGGCGTCACGTTTCGTAGAGCTCTACGATACTTCTTACTTGATCTAATAGCTACGATACTTCAGCATTACGTCCTCTTAGAACACTGGAGTCACGTGATTCGTATCCCTTATGTCACGTACACACGTACGACTGAAATGCAATTATTGTGAAACTCGACTATCTTAAGGAATAATATCGTACATCTGGCAGTATTAGTACATACGCAGGATTGAATTATAAATATTGTGAAACCTGACAGTCTTGTATATCGCACATATGTAGAACCCTGACAACTTCCGATTCACTTCATACTCTCAGACGTACGACAAGAATCCTTGACAGTCGAGCTTCACAATATTTGTATATTAGTTCTACGTGTGTACTAGACATTATGTTATTAAACTGAATCCTGAGTCTTAAGAGTCCTATGTGTGTTCGATACTTAAAACTCGACATAGGCTACGACAGTCGAGTTTCACACGTTTGAGTGCGTTTCAGTCGTATGTCTGTAATATATAGTTATTCTCACTGCCATTGTCCCCACATCCATGTTGATTTGTGTTCCTGTTGGTTTCTTTCATTACTTGGGTGAATTACTTAATGCATGACAATTACGCCCCGTATGATAATTACTGCTGTATTGTAGGACGGCTGATTCGGAGGCACTGCGCTACCCACGAGGATGACGTCACATGTCGACGTATCGGTAACGCCTGGCGCTGTAGCTTGTTGTGTAATCTTGAAGATGGGTGCAACAATCAAAACTTTCTTGGTCGGGTGATTTACTGAAGACCGGAAACGAACAATCCCACAATGACAGAGATCGCCAAGACACCGCAATGCTTCAACCACTGCTAGACGAGCTGCTGGGAGTTGTCTCCCTTGTGTATACCATAAAGCCACCCCGATGTCACATTCCAGATGGACCTTGAACAGAATCATACGAGCTCCAGGCACCAAGGACGCACGGCATTGTTGCTATTGGAGACTGAACAAACAATGATACCATGTCCAAAAACGCAGTATTTCTTGGTGTATTGTATACATGTGAAGCTTACAGGTATGTCTAACTGCATATTATTTGGGCCTGTCGATGTGCAATTGTTTGATCACAAGTTCATATGTGACCAAACATATGTATTGGGATGTATATACGTATTGTAAGTCCACTCATTCCCGGTGCCAGAGCGGAAGTTCTACATTTTAACGCCTTAGAATATCCAACACAATGCAGTGTCAACCTGTGAACGTCATGACACGGCCTGTAAATCCACAATACTCGTATCACTAACCACGTGATACCCCCTCCCCCTCTTTCCCATCTCCGCGCCCGACTAGTTACTTTAAAGATGTGTTCATGTAAATGTCTGTTACTTTCCTCTGTTATCGCTGACTCCATGTACTACAAGATATTAAATATCTCCCTGTGACATCTGGATGTCATGCGCAGTCTATGTGTTCCGTGGCTTATGAACTCACAGTGATGAATATTTACAATGTTAACTATTCGTGGAGGTGGGTGCGCCATTGGACATCTGATTGAACAACATTGGACAACTGCTGCAGACTGCTTTAATATTAGCCACGTTTATCTCATGTACATATTAAACAACACACGCTTTGCATCTCAATATGAGAAATGTGAAAACAAGAATTTTTAGTTAATCTCAACGCAATATCCTATGGAATAACACATGTACGTACATAAATATGAGCAAATACTACACCGAAAACAAGTTGTTGGCAATTACCAGAATGAAATACATCCACATCTGTTTGTTAAATTAACTAGGCTTTATGTTAACTGTTGTTGTCAATACGATCTAATTGACTCATCTCCGTATTGGGATTTCACAAACATTCATCAAACTCATGTCTCACTAACAGGTCTAATCCAAAGTCTAGAATAGGATCTACTCGGCGCTGGCATTCAGATCGTTGGATCCGTCATCCTGCTAACAATTAGCTCAATGATTGACGACAGCGACCTGATCCAGCCTACCTATTGTCTTGTAACGCCGATGTTTTGTCTTAACCCTGGCCAAGTCATGCCACCCCCGGGGATACATGTATGCGTTCTGGTAAAAACTCGCCAAATGGCAGAAATAGTCCCCCCCCCCTCCCCCGGCCACTCCCCACACACATTCAGAATAAACTCGCCGCTAGTATCTACATTTATTTTACGTAGGCCTATACATGTATGGTTATTTAATTTGTTATGAATTGTGTATATTAAATACTTAAGACTGTCATTGTGAATATCGTATGCTGTATATTGAGGCTCTTTCTCTCTCTCTCTCTCTCTCTCTCTCTCTCTCTCGCTCTCTCTCACACACACACAGACACACACATACACACACATACACACACACAAACAGATACACGCACGGACACACACAGACACACACATACACACATACACACACATACACACACACAAACAGATACACGCACGGACACACACACACACACACACACACACACACATACACACACGCGCGCGCGCACACACACACACACACACGCACACACGCACGTACAACAGAAATAACTCGTATATTCAACCCATGTAACAATTCGTATGTTTTCATTAAACATAAACTCAGATCACATCTAAATGTTTACATTAATCAATACAATCTGTCAATGTCGCCAACCAACTGTAGGAACTTTGGATCGAACAAACTCTTAAACAAGGTATTCCAGAGCAATTTAACATGACATCTTTAAGCTAGATTGACTGACATAAAGATACACGGCTATCCTGCTGTTATATCTACGACATGAGTACAAGCCTGTAACTGTCGTGTATGTTCCTTGTTAGTACTTATATGAGGACCAGTAATCTGCGGTCATTGTCCCTAAGTCTAAGAGGAGTTCCACGTCTGAGACAATTCCCAAGTCAGCGGACTAATGAGGAGTCAACATGGCGAATGAAACCAAAGTACTGGGTGTGCAGTGATCACCCTGCTCGTGTGGCTTCACAGTAGCTAATTTGTCACGAAATCGATTTCAGACATGACGAAGAATAAAGGATATATAATTATACTTTTGGGACCAAAATCACAATTGTCGCACGACATTTACCAATTCTTTTCACATGGAATCACAATTCTATAATTCTATACTTTGTCATGTCTAACCATTAGTTTAGCAAAAGATCTTCAAACTAGCTTAGATACGTCCAATACCAAATCACATTAACAAACTAATGTGATTATTCTCGAATGCTTCAATACAGGGGGATCTATATAGTGGTGTATGCCTATTTCTGAATGATAAACCATTATAGATACTAATGTTAGCCTCGTATAGCTAGCTATAGTTGGCATGGACAATTAACCCCCACGCTGTGGTGTGGGCTGGTGTTCGACCTACTGACCAACACGTATGCTGTGAAGACGTTGATGTTACAAGTGTGTATACCCTCGTTCCATACACTGGGGCCACTTCGTTCACCTGCCCCGAGGGCATACTTCACACCAATGTATTATACACATCACATCATTATTGAAACCCGATCTGCTCTGAAATAGTCGTGTGATGAAGTGTGACCACAGCAGTGTTAGGGTTACAGCAGTGGGAAGAGCACATTAACTACAACTCTGATCATGCTTGCATGAAGTGTTCTCACATCGGTTACAGAAGTCGAGTGATACATACTCGCAGTGGTATGACATCTAGTACTGCAACAGTAACGCCCACTTAACATAGTATACAGTCACTGTCACATATCACGACCACTACACTATTTCAAATCTAAACTATATAGATTTCTTCAGAAATAAGTCAAATTATACCTTTAACTAAATGCGGACATGTGATGTAATGGTAGCATGGGCACGTCGCTATATTATTATTAAATTTATTATTCTTAGTATGTTCATGATATTTTTTGTTATGAGTTCAATACGGAGGGTATCGCAACATGAACATATTTCTTACCAAAGAAAATAGACATTAAGGTGAAACCAACATGAAAGCCTTTCGTTTAAAAACCGTCGGTTTCCTGAATATAGACAGCGTCAAGCCAACAAGTGAAAGTTTGTCGTCAATATACTGAGATAATGCAAAGTAGAAATCAGTAACGCAATGACATGGACACACAGTAGACCAGAACATGATAGGCGGATATTTATAGACATTATACAGATTGGGTCGGAACTGTGCCGCAATGCTTCACATTGACGGAATTGACGCTGAGTATACGGACCATGAGACAAAGTAACCTAATATGCCGTGAACATCCGTTGTTGAAGATAATATTCACCAACTGCTAGGAAATACCTGCAGTGCATATCCGTCCTGGCAACACTGGCGAATAACAGTGACAGCAGTACTTCCTGCGACCTACGGTAATAATAATGTATTGTTCGTGAAGACGCTGGTATTATTGTTGAAATATCCCACAAAGAGATGACAAACGCACGCACACCACACACGCGCACGCACACACACGCGCACGCACACACTAAAACACAGAGGTGTTCCCATGATCAGGGAGCATGTTTTTCGAGTGACGACGTGACATTAGTAAAATACAATTAATTAAATGTACAGCTTATTGTTTATTCAGACTTCACGCCACTGCGGTATGAAAGGTTGGTAAAAAAACAAGGACAATCCACAAATATCAATCAGCGCATATGATACTTCCTGTTTGTGGTGGATTTCCGTTACCCATGGTACAGTCAATGTTAAATCATCATGCACATCCGGCACACACACCCAAGTGGGAGATTAAACCATTGCTCAATAGCTTGTACGAACAGATATAGCAAAGGCTATACTAATATTGTTATACTCGCTATGTGTGTGCTTAAAGGAGACTCCTTCTAAAATATGATCATTTAATATGTTATTATATGGTTAAATACAAGCATTTCCATTTAAACAAAATTTTAAAAATCATCTTAATTAGTGTTGTTAGCCATAACTCGGAAATACAAGATTTCCGGAAAGTGCCGGCATTTAATGAGTAGAGGCGTAATCACGTGATGTGACGTCACTGATGATAGACCTTCCGTATTTCGTTATAGAAACAGATAGCAGTAGTCGAGTGTTTCTTGGTATTTAGTAGTTTTATAATGAAAAGAGACTTGGCAGAGGTTGATTTCAGAGTAATTAATGTCAATGGCTACCAGTACGAGACCTTAGTAAACCGTGAATACGACAGTGACACGACAGTGACACGACAGTGACACGACAGTGACACGACAGAGAGCGATAGCGACAGTGGAACTGAAGCCAAAAAGAAATCATTAAAAATCGAAAAAAATTGCCAAGAAACGTTTCATGAATCCACAGAGATCTAGGTTTTAATTGTTCAACCATGAAAATATCATCTCGATCGAATACCGTACCTTCTGGTCATTTTATCCTAAAATACCTCGACTATTTTAGTCTGCTATGAACTATACATGTTGCCATTTATTTGCTAATTTCAAACACCGTTTACCATGAATAAATGAGAACATAATTTTTAGGGAGAGTATTTTGGCTATAACCTACTAGTTTTTTGTTTGTTAAATGGAAATGCTTGTTAACCATATAATAACATATTAAATTATCATATTTAGAAGGGGGTCTCCTTTAATAAAAGGCATACAATCATAGGTTTGTTTACATATTAATAGTTCACAGTCAAACATATTTTTACATGAAAGTATGTACATTTGATGTGTCTACAACTATATTGGGTAACCAGCTACATTTTCCGCATATCCCATTGGTTTTCAATATTTTCATATTTTCAGATTTTTTAATATTTATAGTTATGTAGCTTTATTGGTACCAGTAGTCGTGAAAGGTCATTTTGACTGTGTTTAATGATTAGAGTTATCCTCTTAGTCTATTAGACTATTATTAAATTGAGATATTACAGTACATTAGCAACTAATTATTCCGGTTTTACCAGAAATGTAAACTGCAATGGAATTTTACCTATCCTATAGTGGTGAAAAGATATTTGGAGGTACAAAAGTGCATGAACTTTGCATTTTTAAGTCCAAATCGGTCCAAAATGACAACTTAATCTGTGATTGTATGCCTTTAATATACTGCCAAATTTCCGAAAAATCAGCAATTTTGTGGGTGATGGTACTTCTGTTATTCAACATGTTTAACTATATGTCTAATCATGCTTACTGTACACAAATAGTTGTAAATGACATTTTATAAATTAATTTTAAAGTGTAGCGACAAGATAGTGACAATAACCAGGACCCAGTTGTATGAAAGTGCCATTAATTTGGCGTCATAAGCCGTTATTCCTGCAATGACTATTAAAGTCACACTGTCACTGTGTCTAAATTTACAAGTTTGTTCTTTTGGATTTTTATCAAAAACATCAAAACAGATGCTGATCCAAACCAGTGATAGAGATAATAATCAGAGATAATGACAAAAAGAACATGACATGGACATGCACATGCAGCTTACACATGTAACTCACTCATTTGAAAGATAGCAAATATGACATTATTTCACCCTATTTAGACCAAGGCTACATGCCCTTTGACCTACTCAGGTCAAGCCATCTGCATCGGTTCAGCGGCTTGTCAAAACTTAAAAAATCTGAAAAAGTGTAGCATCCCTAGGGAATAATCCAGAGATATCATCATCAATCACATGTTAACCAATGCAGCCAATGTAATAGATGTCAATTATTTAAATCATACTAAAGTCTAGACTGTGTGACACATTTGTGAACAAGTTAATTTTCCTGAATCTGAAATCATCTCGCACACACCTCTTCCCTTCTCTTTTGCCATCGTCCGCACGGACTTTCTTCGAGCACTTCACTGTCATCTTCCGATTCATCGCTGTCATTTTTCGATGAATGGCTTTCTTGTTCTGCCTCTGTCATAATGCGAGGCTAATACAGCCACAGATCCCTGGTTTCTCCTCTTCTGTTTGCACTCCTTCTTTGACAAACCCGTCTACTTCAGACGACTGCGTATAAAAAACTATTTTCCTACAAACAATTCACAACTATTATTACATCAATACATCAGTCTATTGATCTTCAAATCAGAATGCTATCTCTGTGAAATAGTCAACATCTTGGAATAAAACAACATTGGAAATATTAGTCATTAATAAACATTGGCAGGCTACAGAAAATTGGAGCCTACAAATGAGGCCTTGATTTTGTCTCAAATAAAATTTTCATTGTTGCGAACCATCCATGCATATGCCCTCTAATGTTGATGTTCACTCTACCCATTTCGATATAATGATCATCTTAAATACATTCAATTAAATAATTAATTTCAAACTTGAACCTAGGTATTTTCAGAACAACGGGCAATTGATCAATATTTTATGGTCGCTTCTGCTTTACCATCTCCGTTTCATTAACACAATAGGATTTTAATGCAATGATATTCTTGGAAATAACTGTAAAGTAGTAATACCATAGAATGATGGCTGCTAGTTGCACATAAACAGGTATTAAAACATATAGAGGTGCCAGCATATTGACGAAATGTAACACTTACGGTATGTATTTGAACACGTTGAAGCGTTAGTAAAATATTCGCTATTTTGACACGCGTACGCATGAGCAGAGCCTTTCATTATAATGTACGTGACGTTCTAGTCATGAATTCGGAAGCTTTGAGAAGAAGAAGAATTCAAGTGATTAACTTTCACGGTTTAAGATAAGATAACGCTTTATTGACTAAAAGAGACTTCTTCACAGAGATAGCACTCAGACATAAAACTACACATGACAAAACAACAACGAGAGACAGAAAGTTACATGTAAAACAATAAAGGAGTATGTATATACATGTACAATAGTAGAGCGATTGTAAAAGAAAGCCTAAAGCACTAAAACTATGGTTAGTCTATTGTTATTTATTGGTTTACTAATCATTGTTACCCTTCTATTTAATAACACTAACAGGATGATTTTGCTTGTACAAAAATGGTATTGAAACTATTATGTATATATACATATAGAGAATACTAGACGAGCTTCCGTTTGATACCATTTTTATGAAACGAGTTTCGGAAGCAAGTTTAGTATTTTATTTATTACACTACCAACCCTGACATGAATATAACGATATATATATATCATCTAATGGAAAGTTAAATATGGACATTATTTACACTGTTTTTGCCATTTGTTTCTAATTAATATGTTGAATATTGCCAAATAATATGTGCATACATATAAAGTAATATAATATAAACAAGATGACAATAATGATCGGAGTTCTAATCGACTAAATTTATTATATTCACAATTTCAATAAAAAAATTTTTTAAAGTTGTTATATTCCTTTGGTGTATTTATCAATGAGTGAAGCGGTAAACTACATGGTGACATGTGCGTGGCTGTTGTTTTATTTACGTATAATACATTGTATTCCGATCTATCACGCGTGGACCGCTGAACGCATGCTAAACAATATGATTCATCTCTGAATCGAACAGAAATTTAAGCACACGAACTGTATTAACGCCGTATTAAGATTTTCTCTTGACTTTAGTCAACCTAAGGCCTTGTACTCATGTTTATTTATCACCGGAACTTGAGAAATTCTTGGAAATTCTAAAAATAGACTTGACCTACTTATACTAATTAGATGACTCAGAAGAGTTATGACATGGGTGATATCTCACCGGTAGTGTAACATGTGTAATAAATATAGTTGTTAAAGCCCCACCCACCCCTAATTCCATGTAATAGACGTCATGTGTACTTCATTTTTGATCAGATTCGATGTAATATAAGTCACACTATCATTATTTATTACTTTAACATAATTTAAAGACTTCAGAAATACTATATTAATAAATGGATATGAGGACTGTACGAAATTGCGTATTTATAATGAATATGGTTGCAGATCTATGTATTAATAGGAATTAATAACTAAAAACCATACAATATGGTTTGTTAACATTTTTCATGGCCAGACGTATTTTATCTGAAAGTGTGTACATTTGATTTGTCTACACAAATATACCATGTAGGCAACACACTTAGTTTTCAGCATGCCCTATTGGTTTTCAATATATTCATATTTTATATTATTTAATTTTTTTTATTTTTTAATTTTTTTTTATCTCACGAGGGCCATTCAATTTCTTTATATTTATTGTTTGTCATTGATGATTTACAATTTTACATTTAGTGAGATGTAATATTATTGATTAAATCGAACTGCTTCAACAATGTTATCAACAATATTATAGATATATAATCCGTTGTTAAGCCACTATTATATTTACCGCGGTCCTGATGTCCTTGCACATTTCCGCTCATATTCATATATATATATTTTTCATTGTTCTACCAATACAAACGTGCGGCGACTGATTAATATCTTAATTAACGAAACAATTATCTAAATATATTCTGAATTATTATTTATTTATTTTCCACATATGAACAGTAACTGCATCTTCACCTCGGTAGTAAAGTCACGTGATCTGGAGTATGTACCCGCGAAGTCAGAGAAGGAAAACACACGTGTTGTAGATCGATGTAATTCGCTGGAGAATGATAATTTGTTGTTGTGATTAGAGTGATATATACAAGATGGGTGTCTATTTATCCTCCCCAATCACTGACAAGATATCAAATGACAGTACTTGCAAAAACTTCACATATGGAGCATCGTCGATGCAAGGCTGGAGAATGACTCAAGAGGTGGCCATTTTCCCTTTTGTTCTACAAAAAGATTTGATCAAATAATGAAGCAGACGAATGTCCAATGATGATTATCTCGTTTCATGTGCATATCTTTAGTGTGGTCACCTTGTATGCTACTCGTACTATATTTCAAGTGTCTTGCAGAATCCATGTCACTATTTCACAATAGTTAAAATTAGCCCTAAATTCCTCTTGCGTTCCTGCTGACCACAAGAATATATGGAGATACTGTTTAAATGGGTTTTGCTGACCACAAGAATATATGGAGATACTGTTTAAATGGGTTTGTTCAGGATAATGTCAGAAGAGTTAAGCCTAATGACAAGTGATGTATCATGACACTGTTGCACAACATGTTCCATCTTGGGAATGAATCGTAGCATTAAAGTAGCCACATAATCTCCACACCAATGTTGTAATGACTACATATCCATTCATGTAACCCGCTCTCTTATAGCAAATACAATCCCATTCCCATCCCCATCATTGATACTCAATGCTCATACTGCTCTGACAGGGCATATTTGTTTTTCACACGTTGGGCACCATTGTAATGGCCATTTGGTAATTTCACATTGCCTGCAGCACTAATTAGCACATAAAGGTGGCATACTACTGCCCGTGAATATGCAGGCACACAGTCGTGTGACTATCCACAACTGTTATCTTGGTAAATAATTTATGGAATGAAAAACAAACAAAAAAGCTACCATTTGTACTACCTAGCCAAAATATAAAATTCACATTATTTGTGTCATTAATAAAAAATAATCTATATCCAAATATGTGGAAAAATGCACACCAGAGATTATCAAGCTGGCTCTAAGCGGCTCTGCTCATGCATGATCTTAAGAAGATGTGAATTATCAAATGCAGATCCTAGGGTTTGAACCAGAGTTGCCTAGATTACTAGTCCCAGCATGGGTTCCAGATTTCACATTTCATTTGATTAAATGGATCCATTGAGAATCTGGGCGAAATGGACTGTTTACGGATATCTTTTACGTTGGGTTGTCATATTCATGGCCTAATTCTGCATTTCTATTCCATTATTTGAACTTAATGGCACCAAAAAGTGTTTGGCCGGTTCGTTTCCGTGAATACAGACTATTTTTTATGTGTATACTTAGTACCGGTATGAATCCCTACAGTGATGTTAAACAATTGTTTTTGTTGTAGTGTTTTCAACTACTGATCTACACCAACATAATGTTATCTGGTGAAGTAGGTTTCCGAATAAAAAAAATAGCACAATAAACCCAGATCAAACACGTGGTGTTGATCAAACACGTGGTGTTGATCAAACACGTGGTGTTTACTATCACATGATCAAAAGTGCACACTAGCAAACACTTGAGTGTCATTTTAGCATCTAAAACAATGCAATAAGCAGAAGTCTTGTATCAGAAGTAGATAATTGGCAGACCCCAGACGTTTCTACCAATAATTAGATAAATAACATTACCATCTGGTCCTATAGTAATGTTACAAATTCCAATAATTTTACATAAATGACACTGTTACGTATGGGTGAAAGATTTCCACTGCGACGTAAAACAATAACTCACTCACTACATCATAGATGACACGCCCTAGACTATTATGTCAAGTTATTTGCCCACAGGGCAAATTGCATGAGTGACGAAGGCTGTGTCATCTATGTGATGTTAAAAAATGGGTTTCATTCGTGCAAATTAACTCGTTTACTGCTGCAGGCAACCAGAGATTTCCTAGAGAGCAGTATTTGGAATTTGTCCAGTAGGGACAGGGTTTATTTGCACCCATACATCATAGGAGATTGTTATTCTAGTGCCCTTGTTGAGCGAATACATATTTGTCGTCAATGTTTATCTAAAGACCTTGCTATTTTCCCTAGAAAATGTGGGCTTTTCCAAAGTTTCATGGAATGTTGTCTATCGACTTCTAATTTGATATTTCCTGATGACAGGATGCTCACAACTGCTTGCCCGACTTTGACGAGGATCGAGATGGAGCTTTCTTTGCAGTTTACGATGGGCATGGAGGTAAGTGCATATCTCGTCTGCCATAATTATACTGGGACCAGAGTGCTATTAGGGATCACTATGTAGTGCAAAGCTTTCATATTAAATTCATTAACCAAAAAGCCACTACAATGTAGTGTAAAACATGATGCAGAACTATAATTAAGTATAATTTGAGTTGTGCATGTTGATGTTGTCAAATAAACAATGCACGGTTTGTCTACATATTTCATGGTCAGATGTATTTGTACATGAAAGTATTAGGGCGGGTGGTAGCGCAGTGGTAGAACAGTTGGACTTTGTAGCCAAAGGTTCTAGGTTCAAATCCCGGCCCGGGGGCCTGGCATCAATCTTCGCGAAAGTTACCTTTCTGACGCGATATTGATAGGATGCGATGTCTGTAGAGTGGCAATGCAGTT
>JAUTBT010077475.1:0-13147 GCA_032361225.1 Lepetodrilus schrolli | reverse complement strand
TGTGTGTGTGTGTGTGTGTGTGTGTGTGTGTGTGTGTGTGTGTGTGTGTGTGTGTGTGTGTGTGTGTGTGTGTAGTTAATGTATCTGCTATAGTGATTACTGGACATAGCAAGGGTATTTGTGTGCAAAACCGTCAAAATGTCCACCATACATAAAACTAAAACAAAACACCTTGACTGGTGGGCATGGACCAAATTAACATAGGTTATTGCTACAAATCAGGAGAACCAAGTTCGAATCTCGACTGAAGGCGACGCATATTCTCTGTGGTGAAAGCTGTCAACATGAGAAGAAGATTTGGATGCAATGTCTGTTTGGACTAGTTCACTCAGCATCCTTGGTTTACCAACACCATCCTTGACTTATAACTCTCACCAGAATACAAACCTCACTCACAACTAATTAATGAAGCTATCGCGAGCCGACAATGTCTCAGTGAGTGACAGTACCCGCCAGCCAATCAGAATACAGCTATGCTAAAAGTTGGGCGTGATAAATTTCCCATGCATGAAGTGTCCGACGAACATATCTTAGCAAGACAATCATAACGCGGGTGAATTTATGTTCGGGTATAAAAGGTGAATGGACTTCCGTGACAAAAATGTCATCAGAATCGTCTTGGATTGACGCTATCGTATTTTGTGTGCATCACATGTGTACATTTCAAGGAGCTTGGCATGTAGGTTCATTAAAAGCATTTCCATCGACATGATGTTTCGATGGTCTGTAATAGTGACCAGCTAGTAAATCTCGATGAACGTCCAGCAGTATTAGTCAACCATACATCAAGAAAACAAAAGAACATTAGAAGAATAAAAGTATAAACAGTTTTATTCAAAACTTGAATAATAACAGTCTAGAAAATATGTACATGATACTTTTAAAGAGAGAATTTATTTCTTCTACCTCTTAGATAGCTTACAAGATAAACATATCTAGGTATGGAGATCACATGTTCATGAACTATACAATTGTTGCATACACGGCTTGCATAGATATATACTGGAGAAGAAAGGGAGGGTAATCAACATGAGATCACGACACACTAAAACTGACCAACCAGAGGCCACTACACATGATACTTGACCAATGCACGGTTATAATACATCTGCGCCAAGGCAATTGATCTAGATAGACAATAGCACTGTAATATAGGGAGTCTATATAATTCATGCATACAGCCGCTAGAGGGCTTCTTTGGCACATATACAGCAACCCCAATCTAATTTTTAGGCAAATACAAAAAAAATGTCGGAACTGGTAGCAACACCTGCAAGAACCTAATGTCCTGTGTAGGTTTATGTTTTCACAGGAACTCGAGGGGAATAATGTCTTTCTTTCTGCTCGAGCATGCTCTTGAGTTAGCTCACATATTGGTGTTTCAAGCTGATATGATAGAAATACGGTTTACATTTTCTACATTCAGAATATGGCACAGATCCATAGCAAACAACGTCAGCGAGAGTTTGCCGTTTCGAGATAAGCACTCTCTCTAGCTCTCGAAATACTGACTGTCCAACCAGCATCTTCGGAAGACACGGGACATTGAGCGAAAATGTCACATTTTTATGATAAAGAGTCCACAAATGCACTACTTCTCGCGTAACAAGATGGCGTCATTATCGAAATCCAGGGTCAGATGTCCAACTGACTTTTGAGGGCAGATAACTCTCCCTTCTTTCCTCTTGCCCTAATATTCAGTCATCCACATTAAGTACACGACCACCGGTATTATGCATTTGCGAGGTGAGATCAAACGCAGGGTGTTATTTCCATCTTAGCCTGTCCTCATGTGTATCTCTCCCAGGACTGTTCGCCAGGAACTGCAGCTGCTATTGGGTTGAACATCTGCCTGTGGAGACCCATGGCGTATTGATACGAGGGCGCTGCGCCCACGGACGACCCTTGCCCCAAGTAAGGGCTTTGCACGGGTCCCGAAAAGGGCCCAGAATTGTCCATATTGTACCTCGACGAGTCGTAGGCATCGTATTTCTGGTCAACTCTGTAAGGCTGAGACTGGTGCGACGGGAGCTGTTCCATCTTGATGTGGGAGTTGTCCTCCTCTCTGTATTTGTAGTCGGGAGAGCCTGGATGGAAGGAAGAGGAGGAATTGGAAGGCGAGCTCTGATGCAAAGGAGCACCGCCCGTCCTGACGTGAGACGGCTGCTGCTGCTGCTGCTGCTGCTGCTCGCCGATGTCGTACGGGGTGCTGATGTTGGTTGAGGAACTCGTGCTAGAGCTGCTGGTGGTGCCGCTGCTGGGCATGTAGGACTGGATGCAGGAGCTGGCAGAGGACACTCTGTAGGAGGAGGCCCAGCTGCTGGTGGTTGCTGGGACGTTGGTGCCTTGGTTGCCATAGCAAGGGTAGTGTCCGGCGTGAGGCCCTTGCTGGGAAGACGGCAGGACGGTACCCGCCGGGGGAAGGTAGCGGTCCAGATCGAGGGGGTCGTCGAACGTGTCGATGATTTCTGGGCTGAGTTCTCGGAGATCAACGCGACTGAAGTCAATAGGGTGTCCAGAAGGACCAAGTTGTCCTTGAAAGGAAGAGTGAAAAGATAAAAATAAATGGACATTCAAAAATATAAATATATAATCAGTAGACACGCTGCAATATTAAATAATAAATGGACATTCATCGATAATACTGATTAACTTCACAAGGTTGAGTCGAATTAGCCATGTCTATCAAATAAGCTTCTTGATGACCAACGATTACGAGACTGTGAATGGAAAAACATACCAGGTCTAATACCCTTCCTTTCGTAGATGCATTTGAGGTTGAGAGCCTCGTGCTGGTTGGGGGTAGTCGGTGGGGTCGGGGGACCATTGGAGCCGCCTGGCTGGCTGGAGCACTCACTGGAGCAGTCATCACTAGGGGAGGAGCAGTCACCCACAGGCTTCAGAATAATCCCTTGGGGCAGCGGGTTTGAGTTGTCGTTACCCTGTTGCTGTCCCTTTAAGGGCTTTCTCCTCCTGGGTTGGTACTTGTAATCTGGGTAATCCTTCTTGTGTTGTACTCGAAGTCGCTCGGCTTCGTCAACGAATGGCCGCTTATCCTCCTCGCCGAGAAGTCTGAAATTCAAAAACACTTGCATTTAGAACAGAGGTCATCAACCAGGAAGCACTGTCGCAACGATTATGAATAAACATCTATTTCATACTGCAAACCATTAACAGTTTCTCGACATTGGAATTAGCGGAACACGTGCGACCGGGAAAGCTAATGTTCCAGCCAAGATGTGCTTTAATACGTGTAGTTTGTGTGATTAAAACTGTTACGATGTTATTAACGATATATACGTGGTAGCCGACAAACAAGGGAATATTGTGTCGACGGACAGTATAAAACGACAGATAATATATTTGCAGAAGCCATGTTTTGCGGTTAACTAACGTTCAGCTTTCAAAGAGAGTACACGAGATGAACTAATGGTGAATATAGAGGTAGTTAATTGCAGGTGTTACAAAAGACAAGCTTGAGTCATCCGTGTAGGAATACAGCCAGGTTTACGTGTGAACGCGGGTCGACACACGTAGCGTGAGGCAATGCTGTAACCTAACCACTCAGGCGGAAAATCAGCACGTTCGAATTGAAAAATAGGGCCATCTTTTTTTTTATACCTACATTATCGCCCGCGGGGCTCCAGTGTCCTAGAGTATATTGTTATTCCGACCCCGTGGAAAAGTTGGGGACCAATATTTGACAAGATGGTTTGGGAGAGGGGGGAGGAAGGAAGCGAGGGGGGCATCATAACGTGGCAACAGCGTAGGGCTAGTCTAGTCTCGGGATCTTTCAGGCTAAACTGGCCAAGGCCTGACTTTCTATCTCCCCTTGGGCTGTTTGGTGGCGAGTTTGTTCAATCACACGTCACAAACCAAGCGTGTTGACGCTCAAACTCCGAGCAAAGACAATTTCAGCAGCAGTATAAGCCCCATGTGACTTCAACAAGGTGCGTTTACCTAAACTATGGCATCAAGGACTCCGAGGATTAGCTCTGCCGGATTAGCGATTAGGTTTGAAGGATTAGAGTGGGGAACCAATGCTTTTTGACTACGAGCGCCTGTCCGTAGATACCGTCGTAGAAATGGTTTATCAAAGTCGCCTAAAAATTAATCACTGGATTTTAAAGGTTAAGCTTGTGGATTTTGATAAACGATTCGAAATATGTTTTGTGATTATTTTGTTTCTTTCTCACGAGAGTCTTGAAGTCCTTGCTAATTCTAGATGTTTGACTGATGCTAGAAAGAATGACAAATAGAATACCGTCAGAAGTTCTTGTGGAAGAAATATCATTGATGAGCGGATGAGGATGTCAATACAACTCAAGAAAACACGACGCATGTCAGTCAGACGTACATCCGGTTTTCTGGTCATAGCCATAACAAGTATTAATAAGTAAAATTCACTACGATGATACTTAGGACGTAACGTTTCATTGAAAATTGGTGGAATAGCGACACGTATTGAACTTCCGCTTTAACCGGAAGTAAATAGCAGAGTTATTACCGATGTAAGATGTCGACACAAACTGGTATTTCTATTGGTTTCCTCACGAGTAATAGGGTAATATTTGTGGTGGATTTAATCTTGACAATCCAAGTAACTTCCGATATTTGCTGTTAAGTATTTCAATGTGACGGTCAATTTATTAATTCTTACATAATAAATATCCACACTTTTCTATAAATATTAGATGCTCATATTAGATGCTCAAAAAATGCTCATATGGTAGACTAGTACAATTTGTTTATCTGGTTATCAAATGTTGGATGTCACCCCCAGGGTCATCTTTGCACTGTTTAAAAGCCCAATGCAACCGAACTTCATGGCTAACTGGTTATCGAATGCTGGATGTCACCCCAGGGTCAGCTTTGCACTGTTTAAAAGTCCTATGCAACCGAACTTAATGGCTACCATCACCGCCCGTGACAAAGTTTAACCTTCTGTAACACCCGTTACTCGTAATCGACTGTTTACCGTCGCGGAAGGATACAGTGACTGTTATTCAAGATTGACAGTTTTATGTGAAACACCGCGTCAGAATATTTCGAAAATTAGGACGCGTGCGTCGAGAGTTGACATTTGTGATCGGTCACGTTAGCACGAGACATGCACGTGCTGTTGGCGCCGAATATTTCTTTTAACGTAGATTACAGCTTGTACGTGACTTGCAAATTAACGTGACTTTTGCTACATTTCGATAGTATTCCAACACGTGGCGTTCAGAATAACAAACAATACCACGCGATGTGATTCTCCACCGTAAACGACGCGAGACCTTTCAATGAAGAGTGCAAATACACTCACCTTTTCATCGACCGTGAATCGAATACGGTGATTACACAATCAAATGCTGTACAAATTGGTTAGTAGAGTTCAAATATTGTAAAGGCTGGTGAAAGTTTAAAAAAACATTGTTTAATTTCAACACGGAATTGTCAAGAGGCGGTGTATCAAATGAAGTAAAAGTTTGCAGATATTCAACAAATAAAATATGTTAAATTTGATACGTCGATTTGTCAGATGTAAAGCGACAATCAGAAATTCAAATCAATCTATTTTACTTTCAATTCGCTTCTTATTAAGATTCTGCAAAAATAAAATTACATTCAGACATTCTCGTGTTTATATCAGAAGATAGCAGTCCTTGACCGGTATAAAAAATATATCCTAATAAATCCGAATTCATTTTACAGACAATATGTTGCAACAAAACGGGTACAGGGCTTTGTGATAGTGTAAGAATTCGTCGTATATTTTATCACTTGAATATTCATATTTTGTTATATATATAGTGTTGCCCACCGAAGCTTAGCCGAACCAATGGAAGAAAGAGTGCTGGTAACATCACATACATAATTCTCCTACATTCTTTGATGTCACACTGTGACATGCTGTGTCGTTACCAGATAATAGGCAGCTGATAAGATTGCTGATATACATATATTTATAATACCCTACTAATATATTCTACAAAACGCCGTGATGCTTCATAATGTGAACGCATTTCACCCACTGTTGAATAGCCGAAAATGTTTTGTTGTCGCGGCTGAATTTCTGAATTTCTTGACTCTTTCTAAAAATTCTCAAATGAATTCCGAGTAAAGTAGTAAAATAGTGAATGGCAGTTATGATTTAATTATTCTAATCGTATGTGATTAAGATGATCTGCAACTTAACTGATTGAGAACATTATCTTCTACATTCAAACGATGGCTGGCTATCAATTCTCAAGTTGAAAAAATGAACCGATTGAACCCGGATAAATAAAACAGCACTTTGGAAAAAAAATATGAATGTCTGCTTTAATTCTCAGGCAACAAAATTGAATTCCTGCAATTATTTCTATTTGTGTAACTACAGGCAAAAACATGTCCACTTTTGTCATTCTGTTCTCGAAGAGAAATCCAAGACCGCCAGATATTCCCCCGTGTTGAGAGAGAATGAAATACATACAATTTATCCGAAAAGACACACTTCCAATGTACAGAAGTACTGATATTAAAACCACCTATGCTTACATGCTCATGATATTTTTCAAGGGGTGATTGAATACACGTGATAAGAATAACATTCGTTTTATTACATCCGTTTAGCATGCCAGATAATATCTCGAGTTTTCGATGGCATAAACGTGTAGTTTAGCAATTAAAATCCAGCGGCAGACGTTAAATCTTTCAGGAACTATTTTTTTAGGGTGGTGGCGGACCACTTTAACATGAGTCAGGCGGGTGTGATTAATTCTCATGTTTTTCCTGCGGGTAATTCTATCTCTACAGTGTGCCATGCATTTTGATTTACGTTCCCGAAGACATGCCGATAATGACATAGATTTGTGCAATACTTTTGTCCGACTATTCAATTGTTATTAACAAATATATTTACAGTGACAAATCTATTTCCAATCTTTTCATGACAGTGATAAAACAAATAGCCTATGTCTTTATCGGCAAACGCTTTAAAGAAATATACCAGACTTATAATCAATTGTCAGGTTCGCAAGGAATTAGTATCAGTTATTCCCTCGTTCTCAGTATAATGTCACCCAAAATGTCCAAATTGAACTGGACACAAGTTAGAGACGAATACCTCAGTGGTCATTTGTCTAGTAATTAGCACTGGTCATCGAAAAACACGACCAAACAGTCATAATGTCCGCGGATTACGAGCGACAAATTCTACACCGGCGCGCTTCGGCAATGTCCTGATGCAGAAAAAGCACGTGTCCAATGTCCGATGTTAGAAACGGCTGAAACACCTTGTCTAATATTTTGATAATACGACGCCGGCAGGGGTGAAGAATCCACGTTTTAGGAGACTTGCGAAATAGTTCCGACCCCAAGGCAGCCATCCCCTCCCTCGTGTAGAGACTTTCGCACCTGATTGTCATTCGAGAGGGACGCCAGAAGATCCTGGCTTGATTTGCTCGCCGTCTGTCACTTTGCTGTCAGTTCTCCACGGACTTTTCCCAATTTGTCCGGGATGCAACATCCGCCATTGAGACCCGGATTGGTCACGAACCGTCCGCTGGTCAGTGATTGTCCGAGAATTAACGAATCGACGTGACCCCGCGCTTGGAAGCCAGTTTACAAATGTAAAAGCAGTGTTAAATCAGCTGCTGAGAATGTGTTTGTTGTCCGACACATATTGTTTCCTTTTGTTTTTCAACAACAGTTTTAAATTTGTGGGTTGACAATGTCCGTTTAACATCGAGTTCTAATGGACATCCGAATTGCTGGAATATCTCGATTTACTTGCTAAATATAGAGGAATGTCAGTGCCCTCTGTCGGCTGGTTTTCAAGAGCAGATGAACGTCTTCAAACTTTGTTCAATGGTCATTTTGCTTCAAAAAGGCCGGGGTCCATTTCATGTTAACTTACTTTGCGAAAATGAATTGTAATATAAATATAATGTATACTGTAGTGGATTATAAGGCTTAAACACCTTTAAACCTTTCAAAGGCTGGTCGACCAGCAAATTCAACTCTCTGAACACGAGGTACATTATTGAATTTGTTTGGAATGCTAATAATAATATTTGCTTTCTCCATGGGATATTCACGATGATCACGTGTGAGAAGGAAGAAACATTTAGAAAACCACGCGGAGCATCGTATGAAAGATACAACTAAAACAACGCGTTTCTTAAAAAAAAAACGTGCCTGATTGATGTGATTGGAATAAGATGTGTTACGAAGAGAATGGCATGATGGCGTATTTACTACAATGCTTATGCAGCGACGTGATATTACCATTAACATTCCTCTCCAATATAAGTTTCATATTTACGTGTTGGTGAATAAGATGTGATCGCTTATAAGCGCTATAGTCTTTGGTGTCTATTCCAACTCGGGGTATCAAAGGTTCTTGTCGAGTTCTTCCCGCGCCATACTGTCCGATATCGAGGATAAAATGGCGACAGATCGAAGCAGACGACCGACGTGATCGTATCAACAGGCTTTATCTATCCGAATGTATCCTTCCAGATTCTTCCAGAAATGTATGTATGTCTGGAAAATGTCGGATACGTGCGCTAGAACACAAGTAAGCACTGTTTGGAACGTATTGCAATGGAGACCGCGCCCCCTCCGCCCCAAAACCCTGAAACCAACTCGACCAACAAGAAAACGAGCAGACGACATTAATGCGAAACTAAATACAACTGTTATATCACATGGGCGATGATGCGTTCAATATAAACATAAACTGTAGGGGAAAGTAATATTTTGTTGGTTTTCGTTTTTTTGTCATGGGAACTTTGACGATGGAGTCGGCTTGGCGCATTTTCTCGAGGCGAGTTGCGAATTGATACATTAACTAGACATTTATTGTTTGTATTAGAAGATAACCTCGACGATGGCTTGTCATTGCAGAATTGGTGACGTTGTAGCCATTGGTGAAAAAAAGAGTAATTCTCACGATATGTGTTGTGAGTTATCTGATGAAAAAAGATGGCCGCGATGTTATGATTAACTTAAATTGAAGTTTAAGGGAACATGCTTTGCGGTTCCTTCCACGCTTTGCGACAATGTTTCGACCACCCTCTAAGCTAAGAGAAGGGGGACATGATAGAACTGGCAGAATAATTACACGACTATTATTTAAGGAAATGTTCCTCTAAAATATAAAGTTTCAAACACATCTTAAAAAATATATCTTGAACCCTAACAACGTCTTCACAAGTTACCATATTTGTTTAAAGACGACTGAAAAAAACAACCTATTAAATTAAAATATTTAACCTCAAACAATATTTTATTCATACTGTAACACGAAAATGCCTGGCAATGTATATCAGACTATAGATAAAACTGTTTGAAAGACATTTAAAAGAAGAATTACAACCTATATTTTGTGCAACAGTTTTTAAAAAATCATTTACTTGGTATTTACGCAGGCTTCTTTAGGATGTTTCAGTTGACCGATTGCGCTTGACATTTATTTTAATATCATAACAATTTGTATGGGTACTCTATTCATAACCCGGGCACTCTACATGGTGCGCTTGAAAGGCTCCACAGGATTGCTCTTGGGGGTAAAACTCCAATTTTTGTGTGTGTAGTTAAATCGGAGGGCAGCTCATTGGCCCGTGTTTCCTATATGATTTCGACACAGATAAGTCAATCTATGGAGCACAATTCATGCGTCTAACTGTTTCGAAAGTGTGCGAGATACTTCTACAGAATCGTGGAAGCTACAACTATTGCAGCGATAAAGGTTTTTCGAGACTTGTAAACTTGTAGCGGGTCCCGAAATTTGACTTTCAATCAATTGTAGTTACAAAACTGTTCTTAGAAATGGGGACCAGGTTTTACCCAAGAAAGTTCTGCACGTTCTGTAAAGATTCATGAAGAGAAAAGAAATGACCTCAAACGTCTGTGACAACGAATAGATTGGTGTATACAAACAGATACCAATAAGAAATAAATCTATAGAAGACGGATATTAGTTTACGGGTAGATTTTAAAATAAGAAACATCATTCATTTCATTGTGGACTTTTCATCCCACTGAAAATTAAATTTTTCAGGATGAGGTGTTTTATATGGATTCCCATACACGTGGGAATAGCAATGTGTTTCCCATATACATGGGAATAATAATAACTATTACTACCACGTTTCCCACGAATACATACCTGCCGGTGTGGCATATTTGATTCAGCCACAATTTGAGAAATCGAGAATATTTTGTCTATTTAAAAGTGTTTTTATTAAGGTTATGACAATGGTGTATTCCCGTAATAACACGAATATGTAGAAGAAAAATGGAGAAAAAATATGCAACAGTTCTAAACTCCCGACGTAATGATTCTCGATTCTATGGCATTCAATTGGACCACAATGACCAGCGTTGAATGGGTTAAGGAGAATGGGAGGGTAGGAAAGCGTGTCCCCGAAGGTAATTCCTCGGTCGAATACCCGCCGGGTCTGCGAAAGGGTCGTACCCGTAGTCTGGGCCTAAATCGAGGTTTACGTTATTTCCTGCTATAGTAGAAACATGATAACGTCTTCCCTGATTTAGGCTTGGACTACAAGCACCGAGATTACAAAACCTTTTTGAGTACGAGTTCATGCTCAACTCAGTTTTCTCAACAAATACTCATATAAAATTTGAGCTTTAGCATGAAATCGTACTATTTGTTTTTGTAATCTAAGGGCCAATATACAACCCTTTCATGAAACGCAGAGATACATGCGAACAATTTCCCATGTTCTTCTCAAACCGAGCGACACAAGTGAACAGGAAATCTTGTTCGGCTGTTGTCGTCGAGCCCGCCAAGCACTGGTTGTGTGGTCCCAACCCTCTTAATCCCATTTCTGTGTCCCACTTTCATGTTGATACATACTATGCTACGACATACGTCTCGCAGATGACTTATCCGGAGATACGGGAAAACCAAGACCTCACTTGTGCCCCTGAGATACTGTATACGTAGCTCACTATCATACAAGATTACGCTGAAAGATGAGTCGACAGCATCAATAAAAACGCAGAGTGCGCAAATACCCGATATCGCTGCCAACGCTCCATCAATGTCTGCTGAAAGTACGTTCTGTTATTTTCGGCCTATACTTCCTTCTGTCGCGATTTCCTTGTATTTTAACATGTTTAAGGTGTTATAAATCTCATAATGAATAAGGCAATTAATCATGAAGACATCTCGCCATGGGTTAACTGCATACGATTGGGCGACAATTCTGTCGGTACGAATATGGTAACATATTTAAGTGGGTTTTTTCTTGGCCAAGTAAATATTTATATAATAAATATTATTTGTGTATTACATTTCCATGTCAACTAGTATTTATTTTGCGATAAAAACAATTTGACAAATTCAGCGTAAACGGATGTATGGTGCAACTTCTATGAATTTGCAATGCAATTAAATTTAATTATAAGTTATATTTGACACTGAAAGAACATTATATCAAAATTCGTTCGACCATCATTGGTAGAATTATGGTAATATAATTATATGAAGATATTAATGTACTGAGTAACTGAGTAAACTATCCCAGAAAGTATAGCTCCCACTATATAAGTCGTAACTGATCAATTAATTATGCACAACGTATAAATCTACGTCTTGGAGACTACCAAGTTGGGGGTAATGTCGCATAACAGTTTGTCTTATGGAGTGACAGTCATGAGCCGCGAGTTGTAATTTACGATAGTCCATTGACGAACTTCCATAACACGTGTTTATCAAGTCGCACTGACAGGTGAGACGGTGGCCGGATTTCGTTTGATGTAGCGAGATGGCACATATTAAAAATGTTGGCTAATTTGAATTACCGCGACCCCGCGGGTGCTTGTGTGTGACAGCTGACAGAGACACTTATTAACCCTGAAGACAATGGAGGAAAAAAAACCTACACAGGTTCACAACCGACTTTAAATTTGTACTTATGTGCTTGAAACTTCGTACACACTTTTGAAATTATCACGCATCAGCTTGAATAAAATTACGAATAGGGGTAAAATTAACACGTGCACGTACGATTGTTAATCAGTCAACAGATGTTTTAATGATTAGCTTAATAGTAGTTAATTTTAGTTATGTTTTTGTGTAATTAATCAGATGAAACTGATTACGCATATGAGATTAAAGACGATTTCTTAAATTTTCAAATTGATGTATAAGAAATTTCTTCACGATGAATATTGTATTAATATTTTAACGTTTACATTTCAAGCATGAAAGTACTTATTAATTCAACGACAAAGACAATTTGTAACTGTAGTAAATTTATTTACAGTAAATATTCTCATCTGATATCTCGGAGAATTCGGACGAGCGTTTTGCCATCAACAAGTGGTTCCACTGAATGAAAATCCGGTTTCTAGCCACAAAACCATTTAGGAAATTTCAACATAATTAATACCAATAAAATACCAGTGCCTAAATCCTCAAGTTGGGTGAAGGTATTTAAACTTTACAAACATCCAACACATTCATAATATGGTAGATCCGGTCCACAAAACCACATATATCCGTTGTGTTAAGACACCATATGGTTCTGAAAACTTTTTTTGCGTCAGGAAAAATTTCTTCTCATCCTAGTATAAACTGTACAAGAGACATCTGGAGAACATACATGCAGGACATTTTTTTTCCTCGAACAAATGTCTTGCCGAGCTACGTGCTACAGCTTTTACCCGAGTTTCATGTACAACACCAGCCAGTGCTTATAATCGCAGGTCGCTTAGTGTAAAGCTTAAAAGGCCGCAATATATGCGATACGAGTTGACAATAATATGAGATACCACTTGCATTCATTGGGGACGCATTTTATGAGCCTGTGGACACACCGTAAGTGTACTTGTACTTGTACAGACGCGTATCTAACGTGAAGACATTAAAGGGCACAATAGTATTTCAGTAGGATACAGTATTGAATAGTCTCTTATAAACTGAAGCCTAGTGGCATTAGACATCTAAAAACAATATCTAGAAGTATGATAGCTATCTAGGAAACATTAACAGTCAAAAAATAACATGTCGTTACTGAGATGTCTGTGGTATATACAATATGAAGTCATAAGCAGAAGATTTGATGAACGTAATGAGAGAGAGAGAGGGAGAGAGAGAGAGAGAGAGAGAGAGAGAGAGAGAGAGAGAGAGAGAGAGAGAGAGAGAGAG
>JAUTBT010077464.1:0-13148 GCA_032361225.1 Lepetodrilus schrolli | reverse complement strand
ATTTCATAATTAATCATTCCTCGTCGCGTATGGGTGAAAGATTCCCGCTGTGACGTACAACAATAATTCACTCACTCGCCCGTTTTGTCCACAACTTCTTCAGCGTCCATGGAAGGAACATCATATCCAACAAGATCTTCTTCGGCAGCGTCAGGGTTGTTGGAAATCCCACATCGAAGAAACCCCCCGATAATAATGGAATTGTCCCACCGATGATTTACCGACCCAGTTCACAAGTTCTTCGCGAGTTGGTGTCTTAAAATTCCCCGACTTATTCTTCTTCGCAGTCTGAAACCAATCCACCCACTGCTTGCAGATGTTGGATTTGAAAGGTTTGTTCACGTGGGTATCCATCGGCTGGACAATGGATGTGCAACCTGAAATGCAATAATAAAAAAATACTTTATAAAAGTCGTAATGTTACTGTACACGACGAAACGAGGCTTATGTCAAAGGGAGCCACTCGGTAAGACAATGATAATTATTAATGAATAAATACGCTACATAAAAGGCATTTAACAACACAACAGGTAAAAGTACAATATTTACCTCCGGGGACAATAACCAAGTCTGTCTACTTCATCCAGTTTTTCTTTCGTTACCTTGGTCATGTGTGGTCTGTACTAGTCCAGAATGAGTAAGCGTCTTACATCATCTGTGTTTGGTCCCCAAACTCTGTCCAGCCATTCTGTCAGTATGTCTGTCGTCATCCAACCGTTCTTTGATGCTGTTATCTTAAGGTTCTCCGGACATATAATTGCATTTCTAACTCTGGGCCCTAGCTTGCCGGCTGGCTCTTTGAAAATGATCAGAGCAGGGAATTTAAGGCCATTTGCACTAGCTGCCAGTGCAACGGTTGCACCTTTCTTCTGAGCCCCAGTGGTGGCAATTCTTACTGTTTTCTTGCCAATCGTGTTGTTTGTGTACCTGGGAGTGGTGTCGAACCTGACCATTGTCTGGTCCATGTTTACAATGTTAAATAAGGTATAGTCATTCAGCTTACGTAACACCATGATTTGATTGCGGAACGCACTAATCTTTTCTTTGAAGTTTTTTTGTACTTTCTGTGCTTCATTAGTACTACATCGTATTGTAACGTGATATCGCTTCTTCCACCCAATAACCCACCCATTGGAAGCTCGGAAACTTTCAGGTGGGAAAAAAAGTTCTCTGGCCTTCGTCTGAATTTGCAAATTGCTAACTGCACGTCCGGCATCCCTTTCAGTGTCAAACCATTAGTACACAGATTGGTCTAGTTCTTCTGATTTAAGCTGCATCCCTAGATGTATTTTTCTAATTTTTGCAGCAGTTTTACACATTTCCTTTTTTTCTCTCAAAATCTCTAACCCAGCAGCGAATTTGCTTAACCCAGCAGCGAATCCCCCACTCATTCTCGGTTTTAGTTTGGTTTCTACCATGATCTCTATGCCATTCTACAACTTTTACTTTTGTGGCCAATGTGTACAACATTCGTTTAGGTGGCATCGTGCTGGAATGCTATTTATCCTTGAAAAGGGAGATATATATTTATGCTACCCCATTAATTGAATTTAATTAATATATTCACACCTCTATTCACACCTATAGGCCTACAATGACTATGAAATTGAATAGTGATCTTGACCTATTCGACAATAAAACAAAGGCTCAATCTTTGTGTGTTGTGAAAATGTGTTGTGAACGTTTTTCAACAGTAATCAGATTGTTTGAGACATTCCTTTGAAACTATTCAGCATTGGTTCAGCGCATTGTTCATTCAATCTTTAATCAATCTTGTGTGTTGGGGAAACATAATATCAATATAATCAACTGATACTTTGAAGGGTTTTTTCAACAGTACCAGTAATCAGATTGTTAGTTTGAGACATTCCCCTGAAACTATTCTGCGCAAATGGACTGTTCCATTTCTATTTCC
Source organism: Lepetodrilus schrolli (assembly GCA_032361225.1). Classification (NCBI taxonomy): domain Eukaryota; kingdom Metazoa; phylum Mollusca; class Gastropoda; order Lepetellida; family Lepetodrilidae; genus Lepetodrilus; species Lepetodrilus schrolli. Next base: position 11,233 of record JAUTBT010077464.1, on the reverse strand, counting down.
TGATTCGGATTAACTAAACAGAAAGTAGATGTAGGAAAAACAATGTCATATTTCAGTTATTTCCACTTTGCTCATCTTTTGAAAAAGGGTGGTGGGCTTAGACCCCAATATGGGCTTATTCCCCAGGATATACGGTAGTCAGATGTCACGGTCAAAGCTCACTAATTTGCATACTTATTAGTCAGGCAAAGTAGCATGATAAACGAATTATCTGTATACTTGCTTGATCTCCGACATCCTTGAAGTGCATTCTTATTACTGGTTACTTTTAGGTAATTTGGTAAAGTTTTAATAAATACTGTTATTTTATATGTATTCACAAAATGTATGGCAAAATTAAGCATATTTATATAAACGAACATCAAAAACAGTATAAATACTGTCCATACAAGCAGTGAGGTACTACAAACAGAAGGCATATTTTCCACATAAATATCTTTGAAATTTTCCCAATCTTGGGTTCATATTATATATAAATATTCAGTGGAAATATGGCCCCAAGATTGCAAGGGGGAAAACAACAAATATGCTCAATTCACAGTTTTGTTCAGAAATCCCCATATTAAAATTCAGCTTGAACTTGATAAAGTTTTGTAAACTCGGAGCCAGGCCTTCTACAAGCAAGGCATGTGCATACAAAACACGCCAACCATGATTATGTAAAATACACCTTGATAGCGGAATCTTTTCCTCAAAACGGCTAATCAAATAAATACAATTTTCCATTTTCAGAAAGGTTCAACTCCTGGTTCTCCAAAGCTGACAGATGTATATTCAAGTTGGTAAGTGCTTTCACTTTCTGGGCTACTTCTAGTTGTAACTACTCAAATGGTGAGATGCATTGCAAGGATGTTCCTCTTCTTCTGGCACCATTGTATTCATGGTAACTCCAATCCTTGGTAACCAGAGCTAAACCTTCAGTCCATGTTTCGTTATTTGTGATCATTTTGTTTTAATGGAATGTAAAGTTTCAGAATCATTTTCCAACTTTCAAACTCTCAATAATATACTCTTCAATAACTGATTTATATTCTCTAAAACAGTAATCATTGCATTTGGGTGAAAGATTACCACTGCAACAAAAAACAATTACTATTCACTCACTTACTTTACACCAATATTGCATATTGTTTATCATATCTTGAAGGACGGGTGGTAGCGCAGTGGTAGAATGTTGGGACTACAGAGCCAAAGGTTCCAGGTTCAAATCCTGCCCCAGGGTCTCTGCATCAATGTTCGTGAAAGTTACCTTTCTGACGCGATATTGATAGGATGCTATATTGATAGGATGCGCGGTCTGTAGAGTGGCAATGTAGTTATCATTCTTGGTCTTGTCAATACCAGCTGATGCTCGCAGGTTTACTGTAACATTCAGTGCTACGGATGTTGCAGGTTTCCAGCTGCCCTAAACTGACAAGTCGTGATATAAGTTAAAGAATCTTGAAAGCGGCTCTAAAACCCCAATTTATTTTTTAAATCATATCTTGATTGAAGAGGAGATTCATGATTATACCAAATATTACCTAGATTGCACAAGATCTTGCTTAAGATGGCATGTTTGTTGCAGTGCTTTGTATGTGGGGGATAGAGGAATCATGAATTATAAACAAAATTTCTCGATGCATTCATAATTTTGTTATTCATTACCTGCATAGCTCGACCATTGTCTAGTTATGTGTCATTGGTCTTACTTTCATGTTCCATCCCTGTTGGTGTTCCAAGGCTCTGCCTACCTGGGACATGTATTATGATAGGTTAACAAGTGAAATAGCCCAGATTATCAAGTCCTTTACCTACAGGGCAAGTGGTTTCAGGTTTCAGATGCAGGTGCCTCAAAAAGTTAACGTATAGTTTTAACAGTGATGTGTGAATTTCAGGTCACAGGGTAAGCGCAAGTCATCGCTGTCCAACTTACCTGATGCAAAGAAAGCAAAAGTGGATTCTTCCTCCAGTTCAGACTCTGACAGGTATGTGCAGGGTTGCTAGTTCTAATCCCCACTCTCCCATCAGTAAACATGCCAGCCATAATATAATTGTGAAAGCGGATCTAAACTCAGTCAACCAACCTATTGTGAAGGTTATTTTTCTGGCGGGGTGGGTGGTAGCGCAATGGTAGAACGTTTGGACTTCGGAGACAAAGATCCCGTGTTAAAGCCCAACCCAGGAGCCGGGTATCAATGTTGGCGAAAGTTTCCTTTCCGACGTTATCACGATAGTATTTGCCGATGGAGATGACCACATTTTGTAATGCAAGTTTCCATCTGTGTATTTTTTTTTTTTTTCAGCGAATCTGATGAACCTAAGACTCCAGTCAAAGGGGGGATAAAACGTGGACTGGATTTTTCTGCTAAAGGTGGCTCTGCAGCAAAGAAGCGGGCGGTAACCAAGGACAGCGGAACATCCGACACGGACTCCGATTCAGACAGTTCAGATGACAAAAAAAATAAGAAAAAGTTGGCTCCAGCTTCAGCGAAGAAAACGTCCATAAAGCCTGCTCCCGGTTCGGCTAAGAAGACTCCCGTAAAAGCAGCACAGAGTTCCAGCAGCGATTCTGATTCTGATGATGAGGACGAAGATCCCAAGAAACCAGCTCAGAAGAAAGCGGCACTCGTAAAGAAAGCGGTGGCTCAGAAAACACCTAAGAAAGATGATTCTTCTTCATCCGATTCGAGCTCCGATGATGAGGCACAGAAAATTAAACCGTCCAAAGCGCAGGTAAAAACACCAGTAAAATCCCAAGCAAAGAAGTCGGCCTCCGTTTCATCATCAAGTTCCGACTCCGATTCAAGTTCTTCCGATGACACTAAAAAGGCTCCAGCTAAATCACTAGCTAAGCCTGCAGTTAAAGGTAAAGGGCCTCCACCAAAAGTTGCTGCAAAGAAGGCTGAATCTAGCAGTTCCGATTCAGATTCCAGTTCCGATGACGACAAACCAGCAGTGAAGAAACCAACCCCTGCTAAGGCCAAAACGGCTGCTGTTAAAGCCACTCCTAAAAAAGCTCAGTCTAGCAGCTCGGATTCTAGTAGCTCGGATTCCAGTTCTGAAGAGGAAACTAAGAAAGCTGCTGTTAAGAAACCAGTGCCAGCTAAAAGTCCTGCATCTAAAGCTACCCCTAAGAAAGCTGAATCTAGCAGCTCTGATTCCGATTCCAGTTCTGAAGATGATAAGCCAGCTCCTAAGAAAGGCAAGGCTCAGACCAAAGCACCCGTGTCTAAACCTGCCGTAAAAACAACACCCAAGGCTGGTGTTAAGGCTGCAGCATCTAGCAGCTCAGACAGTTCAGATTCCAGTTCTGATGAAGATGTGAAGAAATCTTCACAGAAATTGGCTCCTAAAAAAAATATTACTAAAGTCGCTTCCAAGCCAACTCCTAAAAAAGCGCAGGATAGCAGTTCTAGTAGCTCTGATTCCAGCTCTGATGACGACAAACCAGCTGTGAAGAAACCAATCCCTGCTAAAGCCAAGACTGCTGCTGTTAAAGCCACTCCTAAAAAAGCTCAGTCAAGCAGCTCTGATTCTAGTAGTGACTCCAGTTCTGAAGAAGAAACTAAGAAAGCTCCTGTTAAAAAAACATTGCCAGCTAAAAGTCCTGCTCCTAAAGCTACCCCTAAGAAAGCTGAATCTAGTAGTTCCGATTCCAGCTCTGAAGACGATAAGCCAGCTCCTAAGAAAGGAAAGGCTCCGACCAAAGCACCTGTGTCTAAACCTGCAGCAAAGACAACACCCAAGGCTGGTGTTAAGGCCGCAGCATCTAGCAGCTCAGACAGTTCAGATTCCAGTTCTGATGAAGATGTGAAGAAACCAGCAATTAAGTCTACTCCTAAGGGTACCACCAAGGCCACACCCAAACAAACTCCTAAAGTTGGTACTCCTAAACAGAGTAAGAAGGATAGCAGTTCTAGTAGCTCTGATTCGAGTTCTGATGACGACAAACCAGCAGTGAAGAAACTAACCCCTGCTAAAGCCAAGACTGCTGCTGTTAAAGCCACTCCTAAAAAAGCTCAGTCAAGCAGCTCTGATTCTAGTAGCTCTGATTCCAGTTCTGAAGAGGAAACTAAGAAAGCTGCTGTTAAGAAACCAGTGCCAGCTAAAAGTCCTGCATCTAAAGCTACCCCTAAGAAAGCTGAATCTAGTAGTTCTGATTCTGATTCCAGTTCTGAAGATGATAAGCCAGCTCCTAAGAAAGGCAAGACTCAGACCAAAGCACCTGTGTCTAAACCTGCCGTAAAAACAACACCCAAGGCTGGTGTTAAGGCCGCAGCATCTAGCAGCTCAGACAGTTCAGATTCCAGTTCTGATGAAGATGACAAGAAAACTAAAGCAAAGACAGCAGCAGTTAAAGCAAAGTCAACCCCAGTAAAATCCACAAAGAAAGACGACTCGAGCAGCGATTCTTCTTCCAGTGACGCGGACACACCTGCTACCAAAGCTAAAGTGGCCACCCCTGCCAGAAAGACTCCAACCAAAGCTGCTCCTGCAAAGAAGGCAATCTCGAGCAGTAGTTCAGATGACAGTTCTAGTTCAGAGGACGAAAAGAAAACTCCAGCCAAGACACCTACACAGGCTAAGAAATCTGTTAAGAAGGCGGAATCAAGTAGTTCCGATTCTTCCAGTGATTCGGAGGAAGAGAAGAAAACAATCGGTAAAAATCTCAAGAGGGCGATCGGATCGCCAGCTGCTAAAAGCACACCAGCACATGTGAAAGCAAAAGTCACAAAGAAGGCAGAGTCAAGTTCAGATTCCTCGGATTCGTCCGATTCAGATGATGAGCCGCCCCCAAAATCGCAGAAGAAAACTCCAGCCAGTAAGACTCCGGTGAAAACCCCAGTGAAACTCAGTAAAGACAGTTCAGATTCAGACAGTTCAGATAGTGATTCAGACAGTGCTAAGAAGCCGACTACTAAGGCTGTGGCTCAGAAATCAAAGAAAGACAGTAGTTCAGATTCAGACAGTTCTAGTGACTCTGGAGATGATTTAAAGGCAAAATCAATTACGAACACTCCTAAAATGAATGGGTTTGCAAACAATTCAGATTCTGGCGTCTCAACAGCGTCCGATCCCATTAATGATAAGGTGAGACTCATTGATAGTAGAATATAATGAAAAGTTGAATTGTTAATACTGTAGTTGAAATTTTCCTTCATAAATAATATAATATAATGTTCTGAATTTGGGATAGAAAATTTTCACTGTATTAACTAATATGCGCCTCAACGCATGAGAAGATAAAATGCAGTCCAGTACTGATTTAATCTTGCATGATGTATTTCAGAAAGCTGAATCCCACAAAGAAAAAGGACACAAAGGACATCAGGTTTGTTAGTTTCACGTTTAATTTAATTAAATACTACTAGGTTTGTCATTAGTATTTCTTGACCGTAACCGTTTAAGAACATAGTATATATTCTCTTGTCGAGTTCAACAAGTTTATTGAATTCATAAATTTCATTTTTATCATGTACCTTTTAAATATCATGTTTAATCGTGCATCTGGAAATCTAGTATTGTTGTAGAAATCTTGTGTTATTTTGTGGAAGGTAATCATTAATACATTCAACAGATCTTTGTTAACAGAGACGCCAGAGTGAACCATTCCGACGCGTTAGGGCAGAGGATGTAACTGTGGATCCCAGATTAGCAAACAACTCCTTTGATTCAAAGGTAGGCCGATGTGGACTGATTATTCTTGCTTGTCATTAAATACACTTTTACTGTTAACAATTGTTGAACTGAATAGTGGAATTATGTATTCATTCAGATGAAGAGAATGGTGAACAGTACCATGGCCATGGTTATATATCATACAGGTAATTGCTTCCAAGTACCACCAGGACTAGTGTAGTTTTTCCAGTGCTATAGATTTCTGGCATGTATTTCACGAAAGTCGTACTGTAGTCCTGGCATAGATCAAGGTTATCATCATTAACACCAAAGCAAAACCACGACTAGGCCCCAATCCCTTCACGAATACTGACATCAACATCGTTGCTTATTTTTTTTATTTCTGGGGAACTGATGGTCTTTTATGTTTTTAAACAAATTCTACTTCAGGGTGGAGCGCGGGGGTCGTGGGGAGAGCGAGCAAGTCGTGACCTCATCGTGACAAAGGGGAAGAGTTTCCGCCATGAGAAGACGAAGAAGAAGAGAGGAAGTTACAAGGGCGGAGCTATCGATACCAGTGTACATTCTATTAAATTTGATTAACCGACACCGGTATAATATGAACCTATTTTTCGTGTCTGTACAAAAAACATTATCAATCGCGATTACATTTTTGTGACAATTATTTGTGATTAATTTAACTATGAAATGTTTCATGTACATATTTCTAACACTTAAGGAAAATCGTGTTATGATAACTGGTGTTTAGTAAATTCAAAAGTGATGGCATTAGTTATGTACATCTACCTAGGATGTTATGTACATCTACCTGGGATGTACAATTTTCGGTTGGTATTTTGTTCAGACCATGAACACTAGATTTGTGCACGTGTTTCATGTGACAATGGAATTCTGATTCCAACAGTCTATTCATATCTTCACATCATATTTTGATATATATATAATATACTAGTTTGTATGCATTTTAAGTTTTGTTTCTGTATATTTGGATACTACCACATTTGGCAATAATTATTTGATTCCCTGGTTTACAGATTTTTTTCTGTTAATATTTTGACTCAAGTGGTTGTAAATAAATATAATTTGATATCGGGTATGATATAAAAAGAATAATGATTGGTTGGTTGACAGAAAATAAATATAATTGATCAATACAGCTGTCAATAGTTATGAACACCAGTACACATAACTTATTCAGATTTGAATGCACAATTATTTTAAGTACTGCTTGTCAATACTAGTAATAATTATAAATTATACCTTTATTATAGATATTATAATGATGGTTTATACCATATATCATTTTCTAAAGACCAATTCTCGTCGAAACAAAAAATCGGTCATCAGATCCATAAACCATGGAATCAAATAGCTACGGCCTTGCCAAAGAAATAAGTTTGATTCTTGTGAGTTCCTGTCTTCAAACTACATTGTGAATATTTTATTTTTGTAATGGTGCAACAATGTGTAGATTCTCTATATTTATTGCTTACATTATCTATTAGCCAATAAACAGAAGCAACATGCTTCTTGATATTATTCTAAACTGTTCTACAAGAAAAACCTTTAATTTTAATAACTTTAGATGGCCTTGTTCTGTCATTCCAAGTTATCTCCCTTTGTACTAATTTCTCTTACATGTGTTAAAGAAATTATATGTTAGGTTTTGTCTATTTCCCCAATGTGAATATTGTTTTAATTTTGTTAGGAGGTAGAAGTTGATTCATCAGGAATATATATAAGGTACGTTTTCTGTCCTTTTGTAGTTTATGGTCTAATTTAGTCAATACCTATGTTCTTGTTTATCGTGATAATTGAGGGGGAGTACACTAAGATTATTCAGTGGTGTATTTTTTTAAGTCAACTGAGTAATTTCTCTTAGAAAGCATTGTTGTATCCTATAATCCAAAAAATATAAAACAATTTATTTGGCTTGAACATTAATACATAACAAAGAAATTATTTGTTCTATATTTACATTGATGTTTATCCCCACTTTCAGTTCAGGAAAGTGATGTGGTTTGACAAATATACATTTGAATAACATTAACATTGCACACATTTCTCATTTTCAGTATTTAAAACACTAAATGTTGCCACTTTCATTCATGTTTTCTTTTTGATAATTTCATCATCAGTGCTATACGTGTCATTTTGAATTGTCCATTTTGCACTACAGTTCACCATTTCTTCACTTACTATTATAATCATGAATCACTTGATATGGACTTCTTATTGTATTGTGACAATTTGTTTGAAACAAGTTTGTCTTTGGAAACGAGTTATACAAAGCATTTAAACATTTATGTTTGTAAATACCGCCAGTAGACTTAACGTGTTGTGCACCTGCCAAATGTAGATACATTTTTGATGAATCGAAAAATTAGTGGAATCTTTCATGTAAAAAAAATGTCTGTATTTTGGCACAGATTTACCTGTGGCGTGTTCAACTTGTATATGTCAAGGTAGCACCAGCACTTATTTTTCACTTCAAAAAGACTTAGTTACTGCCTGTTAATTAGATATTGTTCAATATACTGTTAACATGTTTTATAATTAATCATGGTAATGGCCTGTTTTCAGATACAAATAAAATTGTCGGAGATAAACATTGTTTACTGTTGTATTAAATGTCTGAAGAAAGATTGTTTAATTCCATGCAAATCACAAAATCACTGTCAACCTGTGTTTAATTCCATGCAAATCACGAAATCACTGTCAACCTGTATTTCTTGCTTATAGAAACTATCACTGTAGAAAGCAAATTGCTGAAATGTGCACAATATGTATTGGAATTGTGTGTCACCTTTTATTGTATGTTATTTTAAAAAAGAAAGTTTTAGATCCACTTTCAAGATTCTTACACTTATTTTACGGCTCATCTGCTTAGGGCAAGAGGAAACCCGCAAAATCTGTAGTGATAGAGATATCTGGTACTGGAACTCTGTCTCGTATTAATTTGGTGAAATTTGCCCAAAATCACTCATTTTTATGAATAATTCAACTTACCATTATAATATAGCTTTCTGCTTATGTATAATGAATAAATAATCTATTTGGCATCTAATAAGTAAAATATATTGATGTCGATAAACATGAAGTATCGTTCAAATTGTAACTTCTAATAAAGATGCAGGAAATTTGGTGGCCATTTTGTTTTATGCTAAATAGAACGTCAAAAGCTCAAATATCGGCGTGGCAACTGTCATTTTCGGATTCAGTGGCCTCGGATCATCTTAATTGAGATCCCACTTTTACTCAAAAATGCTTCTAAACTCTTACGGAGGCCATTTTTCTATAGAAAATATGTCTAGTCCATTTGACTTGAGCCAATCTGTAATTTCAAGTACCTAGTGGGTTATTGTTTTTATGCAACATAGTCAAAACTTAAGAAAACAAAGTAATACTGAGGATTGTGTAAATTTACATGTGCTGCAGTGGAATTGTCAAAGTAGTTCCAACTGTGTAGTACTAGTATACTTCGAAGATTGCATAGTATCTCCCACCATGTATGTTGCATAATGTGCTTTATCACACAACACTATAAACTAAAATATTTTCACTAGTTCAATAACCATAGATTTTTATAATTGTATTCATACACGATTTCAAAGTCTTTTGGACCTCTTTTAGAGCTGCTTCTTGGAACTTATTTGTCGAATATTAAGTTAAAACATTTCTTCAATTAAATATACCAACACTTTTATTAATATGTAAACATTTACTTGGAACTATATTTGTCCACGTGCTTTAACCCCGTTCCCAAGACTATTATAGTGTTTGTGACTGAAAATCGATATTACAATAGTTTCTACAGTCATTTGATAAATAGAATCTCACAAATCGTGTTCATATATTAATGAATTTATTAAACTCATTGGCAAAAATATATTCTGCACATTTGCAGACAATGAATATTACACCAGAGATATATAGCATCATTTTTATTTCAAATTTTCACAGTAAAAATGAGACTGGATGGAATGTAAGATAGTTGCTGAACATCCTACAAGGCATACATTCATAAAACAAATGCATGCTTCAGCAGTTTACATATCACAGATCGTTGGCTTTGGCATATGTTCTACTCCTTCGATGGTATGCCAATGGACAAATATTGAGATTATTTACAGTGGCGCCCATTCCGGCTTCTCAATATCACAGTGAGATCTTATAACAGTTGTAAAACTATTTGCTCAATACTGATGAAATGGTTACCATATACTGGCAATGCAAATGTCAATCAAGTTAATAATATTGATATATCGGCAGTTATACAATTATATAAACATCTAGACCCCGATACACAGAACAATCGGAGGGACGAGTCGTCATGTTATATGCACGTATACTCTTATATGCATTCATACGAGTTGCAACAGTTGTGGCTCTGCAATTGTTCTGTGGAACAGGATCCTGTACAACAATCATACATTACAATCATTGGGTAAAACAATATACAGAATATACGGGCGAGTCACAACATATTATTTAAGACATGTCACTTGCTAATATTTGCACACTTGAGAAGAAAAAGAAAACAAACAAGTGGTATAAACTTGGAATGGAAACCATTAGCATTTGCTTCTATGTACAATAACAAACATAATTGGATTTGGGTTTAAAATGTATACACATGCATATACAATACCAATATAGTCCAAAACAAATCTGGGTTTCGTATACAACATATACATAATAGTTAAATAATGATCTATTTATATCTTGTGGAATCCCGGAAACAGTTTCTTTGAACATGCTATCTACTATGTAACAAGCCAGTCAATTAAGCTCCAGTTCTTGGTCTTTCTGACACGAATAACAACTGATGATTAAAGGTAGTGGTCACACTATTTTTTTCACAAATAGTCTCCGACAATTCTGATAATACCAACATGAGGGGAACTGTAGCTTTAAAAAATGTGCTCCATGTAAAATCAGCAAAGAGAGATAACATCATATTGTTATGGTACTTATTAAACCATGATTTTGTTTATTCGCATTAAAGGTCCACCTTTGATGGGTGATGATGCTGCTGTTATTGTGAGATGGATGTTGTCTGTCACATAGTTGATCTTGTCACCTCTGAACCTAGGGTCAGGATGGGGGCCTGCCATTGGTCGAGACGATCGGCCTCGGGGAGGGCTGTATTCTGGCAGAACTCCATGAATATCATAACTCCATTGCATGTCCACAGTCTGAAATAGCCAATTGAACAGCAATGAATGAAAGCTGTGCATTTCAAAATCTAACATTATTTTCTTTAAGTATTCTATTATTTATTATTATTATTGTTGTTTTACGTCGCAGCGGGAATATTTCACCCATAGGCGACGACTATAGCATTACTTTACAATACAATTATGCAAGAAAACAAAAACAAGCGCGAAAAAACACGCAAAAAGCCCAGAGTAATATATAGAAGATAGATAAATAGACAACGATTAGACAGTGTACAATTAAAACTTTTCATAAAGTTGAATTTCCTTTAAAAAGGATAAAATAAGGTGCCCAGGAACATGGGTAAACAAATATTTGAGATTAGGCGAAGAATAAAACTCGGCACGCTGAGTTGCAAAGTCCACACAGTCAAGCAAGATATGCCTAACCG
>JAUTBT010077463.1:0-27609 GCA_032361225.1 Lepetodrilus schrolli | reverse complement strand
AACATTTAGTTGTTACATCTGTTAAAGGTCTAGAGATGTGTAACAGCCAGACAAACATTTAGTTGTTACATCTGTTAAAGGTCTAGAGATGTGTAACAGCCACACAAACATTTAGTTGTTACATCTGTTAAAGGTCTAGAGATATGTAACAGCCACACAAACATTTAGTTGTTACATCTGTTAAAGGTCTAGAGATGTGTAACAGCCAGACAAACATTTAGTTGTTACATCTGTTAGAGGTCTAGAGATGTGTAACAGCCAGACAAACATTTAGTTGTTACATCTTTTAAAGGTCTAGAGATGTGTAACAGCCACACAAACATTTAGTTGTTACATCTGTTAATAATCTAGAGATGTGTAACAGCTACTCAAACATTTAGTTACATCTGTTCATCTCGCAATAATAACAATATGGATATCTGCAACAATATCATTGCTGGATTGCTATGAAATATAAATCTTTTGTAGTACTTATGCAGCGAATTCCAGAATTTAAAAAAAATTCAGCTAGACCCATTTTTAGTTACCACGCACATCAGCCAGCCCAATATTTTAGAGTAAAGAACAGGGTCCACGGTTGACCGAGCAGTTTAACCGAATGCGCGATGTAATGAAGGGCGTTATGTTGGGGGTTCAGGGTCGTTCCGTGTCAAATCGCCCTAAAAAATGTAAAAAGTAAACCGTACCCTGATCGATTTTGCTGAATTTTTTTTTATATGCTTATTTTGGCTTGATTTTAGCTTGATCGGACTAATGGTTCCTGAGGTACGGCCCACCCTATTTGGGGGATTTCGGCCAAAATGGGCATGGCCGCCATTATTCAAATGACCATAACTCAGTAACTGATAGATCAAAATTGCTGAAATAACTATAAGAACACCTATTCAAGGTCAAAAGGTCATCACTCTTTAAATCACTCTTTAAAACACTCCTATGTCAAAAATAAGGGCAGATTTGAAATCCTTGTGCAATTCCCATTCCAGCCCAAATAAGCATATAAACCAAATTTCAGCAAAATCGAAGGGGGTACGGTTTACCTCATTGGGCGATTTGACACGGAATGACCCTTCACTGTATTTAAGGAATAAAGGAATAGAGTATGGTCTACCCCTATATATATATATATATATGGTGTCCGATCAAGGGCGGTGACTATACATTATTATAGATAGTCAGTGATTTATGGATTTATGTTTGCTTGTGTATACTCTTTTCTATACATGAAATTTATGTTAGAATTTAATAGAAATTGAAGAGAAGAGAAAGTATTAATGGCAAACATACCTTGAAGAGTGACTGGCCAATAAATGAGTATTTATTGCATCAGCTTGAAGTCCTGGAACAACAGCTGACCCAACAGTCAATACTATGGTTTTACATATAATACTTGATACTACTTTATTTCAGGCATATCACCATATGTCGTTTCCTCAATGATCTAATTCATTGTGAATAAGGGGCATGGAAATATTTCCCTGTGATCTGATATTATTTTGTGTTCAAGTTAGTCACATATCAGACATGTACCAGGATAGAATAGTGAAGCCGTATAATAGAATTGGGGTTTTAGTGGTTTCTCATTCCCATATATTCATGGAGATTATTAACCTCACAAGATGCCTGGGACAAGGTTGAATGATTTGTGTCTGGTAGTCATCTGGGTTGACATTAATATCTAACTATGCATCTTGATCTTATCAATAATAGCAAAATTGATTATACAGTTTAAAAATGTTGGAGTTTATGTAATTTGTAAGTTACAATTACAATTTGGCAATTCTAGAACTTAGTATTTATGTAATTGTATGACCCTCAATGTGAGGGTAGGTATTGAAAATGAACCATTTGCATGTTTCTCAGTACTGTATATGCTAATCTGTGTAGACATTCGTGCATACACAAGCAAAATGATATTTTAATGACTAGTCAGTGCCTGGGTTTTCTTTTAAGAGCCTGGGTTTTCTTTTAAGATTGTCAAAATCTGTGTATGCCTTCACTTTACAGTAAACTAGGTATGAGGAAAATTGTCTTCATTGTTTTTTATGAATATAGTAACTTAAGTGAGATTCAAACTTTCTTTTTTAAATACTTAACTGCAACCTTATCAAATTCAGACCTTCACTAGGAAACTTCACCTTCCCAGATATTTGAGATTGAATTCTAATAACTGACTAAGCTAAGTTCCTGCTATCATATCCTTCCATTGCAGGGGAACCTTTATTGAATTCCGGAGTGGAATGCTCAACGTGTGTCCTGTAGGCCGGTCATGTTCACAAGACGAACGACTGGAGTTTGCAGCATTTGATAAGGTACTTTGATATTATGACGTGCATGCCTGTGTATATTGGAAACTCACTGGAAAGTCGATTGGCCCAGCCTGAAAACTAAACTATCAATTATTATGAAATATGATTTGAAAAATAAACTATCAATTATCTCTGTAAAATATGCAAAAATAACATGGTAAGTGCTCTGAAAACTAAAATATTAATTATCTGTAAAATTTCACAAAAATAAAGCAGTGTATTATTATGATGAAACATGAGCAGAAAGTAAAAAAACTGGAGCAGTGATCTCCCCTTGCTTTGAAACAACTATTCATGTTTCTGCTTCCAGGAGCACAACGTCCGCCAGAAGTTTGTGGATGTGATGAGAGAGGAGTTCAAGGATGCAGGCTTGACCTTCTCTATCGGAGGTCAGATCAGTATAGATGTCTTTCCAGACGGCTGGGACAAGCGCTTCTGTCTACGATATCTAGAGAAGGAGAACTTCAAGCAGATTCACTTCTTCGGGGACAAGACAACAAAAGTGAGATGTTAAACATGGAAATTATCAGCAAGTTTATACCAAAGGAATGGAGATTGAATGATACTGCTGTTTACTGTTACAAAGGGTGGGGGAGTCTAGTTAATTAACTTCTAGTGGGCGGGTGGTAGTGCAGTGGTAGAGCAGTGGTAGAACATTGGACTTCAGAGCCAAAGATTTCAGGTTCAAATCCCGCCCCGGGGGCCTGACATCAATGTTCGCGAAAGTTACCTTTCTGACGCGATATTGATAGGATGCGATGTCTATAGAGTGGTGTCGTCGCGTATGGGTGAAATATTCCCACTGTGACGTAAAGCACTAATTCTTGTCAGTACCAGTCGGTGCTCATAGGTTTACTGCAACATTCAGCGCTACAGATGTTGCAGGTTTCCTCCTGCCCTAAAACTGACAAGTCGTGATATAAGTGAAAGAATCTTGAAAGCGACTCTAAACCCCAATTAAAAAATTAAAAATTAACTTCTAGTAATAGTTTTCAGAACGAGCTATTATTATTATTATTATTATTATTATTATATAAATTTGACATTTCAGGGGGGAAATGATTATGAAATTTATGAAGACCCAAGGACAATAGGACACACAGTCACAAGCCCAGAAGACACGAAGACAAAAGTCACAGAATTATTAACTCAGTTATATAATTAGGACTCTTGTTGTAGTTTATAATTTGGGCTGTTATTGTAGTTTATGTTCTTCAATATATTTCCATCACAATTGTCTTCCTATGGTTTCTCAAATCCAAAAACATCCAACACAAATCAAACCTCTAAGACTATTTCTACTATACTATTACTGAATTACATAAAAGCAACATTCAGCGCTATGGATGTTGCGGGTTTCCTCCTGCCCTAAACCGACAAGCCGTGATATAAATGAAAGAATCTTGAAAGTGGCTCTAAACTCCAATTCAAAAATAAATAAATAAATAAAATAAGAAATACATGTAAGTATTTACATGCAAGGAATGTGAAAATGTTTACTTTTGATTTGGGTTTGGAGCCATTTTCAATATTATTTCATTCATTTCACAACCTACAGCAAAGAAGCATGCAACACCTGCAGCACATGGTGTTGCAGTAAATACTGTGGATTTATGTGGTTATTCTACAAGTTCGTATGGGTAGATTTGCAACATGGATGTACATCTTGAAGGATGGTGGATGTATTTATGCTTGTATATGTATGTATATATGGGTATGTATGAATATTCAATAGGGTCAATATTAGAGTTACATTTGTCTCGATAAATGTATAGGAAATGTTACAAATTTTATGTACTTGCCTTATAAATATTTATGGAATATAATAATAATATATGTTATCTAAATAACACAAAAAAGAATCAGTTGCCAGTTAATCTGCACAAGTTAATGATTTGATCACATAACACTTATTACATGTATGTAGGGGGAGATAATCATATAATCATTAAAGAACTTGCACTTATTGCCTATACATGTATACACAGGCATGGAAAGTTTCTGCGGATCCACCGATTTATTTGTCCAGGGGTAGATTTTTATCTGTACTGGACGTGACATGGGACCTGCAGCCCCCAGAGAATTGTGTGTTGCCATGCCTGTATACATGTTTATGGCCTGGAATGTACTGTACTGGTAGTAAATTTGCTGGATGCAAACCTCGGTTATTTTCATTAGGATATCCAGCTATCCGAGTGTTCAATATAATTTTTAAATGATATATGTAAGCTCATGACAGCAGGTTTAACCACTTACAATGAGTGAATTATTGTTTTATGTCGCAGCGGGAATCTTTCACCCATACGCGACGAAATCATTTACATGTAATCCTTATAAAAACAACTGTACAAACTTCAACCATACTTTGTCTGGTCAAACTTCATTGTGGAGCACGTGTTCATATTAATATATATATTAATTTTTTTACAATGCAATTTCACACCTCTTTTAATATATTATCACCCCACTGTCATAAATTATGTATCATATTTATTTCACTTCAGAATATTCATAATATATGCAACAAAGTGATAAATCAAGATCAAAATATTTTTCTAATTTTCTCGTACATAAAGACAACTTCTGAAAACAAAACAAAAATCATACTTCAACTTAGAACTTGTGTGGTCTTGGAATGCTTCATACTGTACATTATTCATATTTCTAAATAATTGTAATTAAAGCCAGTACACAACATTGCATATCTGTAAACATGCAAATAAAATGGGGATATTTTATAATGTGGAGCTTGTTTTCTATACTTATGATTATTATTGAAAAATATATTGATTTTCATTATTGACTGGTTACCAAAAGTCCTTCCAATGATCCACCACAGCATAGCAATACCAGATCTTCTTGCATCATACTCAAGTGAAATACTTCAACATGGAAAACAAAATGGCTGTATATAATGCTGACATCAGTTTATTGCATCTATGTCTACATGACTAAACTAGTCTACTCTTACTATGGACACAATATCTTACAGCTACAAGACTTGACAGGTACACATAGATGAAGCATATACCTACTCAATTGTTTCCATCGCAATCAATACTGATCACTTTCACTGTATATTATATTGATAGATGTTCTAAGAATTAACACTGAAAAATGAAAAAATATCAAATATAATAGAGATAGATATATGCAATATTCTCAGATAATTATCTCAAGAAATTTGCATAATAATATCCCATTTGTGAGAAAATTAAGCGACTATCACATCTAACCTACAAGAGATACAGTACCTGTATTTACAGTGTGAATATTTGTGACATGGAGACGATGTCTATCTAAATATATACAGGTAGAATGTATACAACGAAAATAATCTAAACTCGTTTGATTACGGGTGCACTGTAAATACTGCTATTTTCTGTTAATCAAGAAATAAGTAATATTTAACTAAATATCTTTGAACTTAGTATTAATATTATCCCGAGATCTCATATGATTTGGTAAGAATGAGACAAAATCAAGCTTGGATTGGATTTCAAAAACATTCTCGCTTATCCATCACCAAAATAATGACAACATCCTACGACATTCAAAGAAGTAAACATCTACAGAAATAGTATCAATGTTTAATCATGAAGGAAGTGTACAGAAATAGTATCGATGTTTAAGGACACTTAATAATCAACAATGTAACAATGACAACAGTTCTGTACAGTCTTTCATTATTGTTCAGCTGTACTAGGAATTACATTGCAGAACATCCGTGGAACGCAGGACGTAAATGTTCATACTGAATTAACATTATTATTCTTTTATTCACATACCAAGTTAACAAATACAGGACACAACATTGACACGTCTTGTACTTTTAATAGTTTATAATTAAACTCCAAGGAGCATGTCTTGGAACATCTTGTATATAATAAACTATAAAATGTTTTCAATTTTTAACAAGTTACTGGAAAAGTAAAATATCCAAAATAACATGATTTAATATTTTCAACACTTTTAATTATCCAGTAATTATTATTTGTCATCATTTCATCAGACACTTAACATGTGTACAGTGGTTGAATTTGTGGGGGAACACCATACTGTACTACTGCAGAATATATAGTAACAGAAACAAGTGTGTTGCCCTATTGCAATGATAATCCACAAACTGAAAAATGGGAAATTTTGCATAATACCAGAAAATGTAAAAGATAATTTTAACAGAACTAAAATATATGGACCAATACTTGATATTTGTAAAGGATACTGCTCAAGGTAGTGTAGCACATGTTTAGGACATTAGAAACAACTTGAAGGAAATTATATGTCTGGCCCACTCTTTGAGGTGCAAGGATGAAAAACAAGTTTATATACCAGTACTAGAATTCCAAACATGCAGTAGTATTCTGGGCAATCCCAATAAAATGGGACAGTTTACTGAAAAATTTCTTTACGATTTATCTGAAAACTAATTTGCAGCAGTAGTTGTTTCCCTCCTCATGTGAAAGAGTTCCAAAGACTAGTGTATGTGGTGTTAAAATAATTAATGTCAGGCAGCTAGATAGTAAGCTTTATAGTACAATTGGCATCACTAAGTATATACTTGTAGTTGTGTCCCACCCACCCGGACTCTACCCTACCCAAACCTTGGAGACCAGGGTCCAGTTGCATGACGATCTTGTAGGCTACAATAGTTGTAGGGACTTACAATTGTCGTTACAATAGTTGTAGTGCTGTCTTATTCAGACAGCTTACAAGAGCTTTGTGCAACCCAATTCCAATTGTAGAAGACTCTACAATTGGACTTACAACTATTGTAGTGCTACAAGAGCTTCGTGCAACTGGACCCAGTAATACAAAGGATTGACAGTTACGTGATAAAGATTATCCAATTGAAATTGCCAAAATCTACAAAATTCACATACCTGATGTCTTTAGCATAAAATGAAATGTCAAGTTTTAGTATTCAAACTTCATGCAGCATCCTACTAAATCACACATTACATATATTAATACTGAATAGGACTTGTGAGAAGATGTGTTCTAGTCTAACATTAATGCAAATACACATAAGTAGAACCAGTAAAACAAAACTTCTTGGGGATAACAACATAATCTAATTTGTAATACATGCATTAAGCAATTTATCAAATGAACCTTGTTCTAAAAGTCTCAGAGACTCCATATATGGATATAACTAAATTCTTAAGCAATACAACGGGATGACAACAGTGTAATGATAAACATGTGCAGTAAGTGAAAAACATTCAGAAAGCACTAATCATATATTAAGAGGAAACTGTTGTATTTTTTCAATTGCATTGTAAAGAATAATTCATATCTTTACAAGAACATTAAGATTATCTTAATTACTTAATATACCAAAGAAATGAAATCAGCATGCATGTCCAAATCCATTTTAACACAGAATTAGTGATAATCACTGGTAATTACTATTAGTAATATAGTGGAAACATCACTGCAAGTCCATAACCTAAATAAACAGTGAAAGTTTTGTAATTTTCCAAAATGTCCATGTCCTCCATACATAATTTCCTGAGTGATACTGAGACATACATAATTGTAATATACAAAGCACACAAAATAAAGGAACCCTATTCAAGAACATGACTCATACGGGGGCGGCAGTGTCATGGTATGGGGTGGGATTACATACAATCTGCGATCAGGTTTGGTTATGATTCATGGCAACTTGACATGTCAAAGATGTTGATGAAATCTTAAAAGTCTGCCGACGGCCCGAATGGTGGCCATCCCATGGGCAACAATCTGTTGTTTAATTTTGAGTATACCTGCCACAGGATGTGCATGTTGTGCTGCACGTGATGGACAAGCCCGATATTGACTGACCAACATTTACTAAAGTACTGATTTTTCATTTATTTTTGTGCTTAGCATATTATTATTGCTGGGACTTACAGTATCAATTTCTTGATGGTGATACTTATACTCACATTCTTGATACTGAGACTCATAACCAAATTCTTGATATTGGGACTTGTATACTCAAACCATGGACACTGAGACATACAATCTTTACGATATGTTGAGAATTGTAATTAAATTTACAATAAAATGTGTCCAGGCTTAACTAAGCCAGTTTCAAATATTTAATGGATATTTTCAGTTAATTATCTCAGTTATATAATTTGATACAAACACAGAACATATAGAAAAACAAAACAGAAGTATAGAATACATTGACTATTGGTAAATATTAACAGAATTCCTCGGCAATTTCTTGAGAAGACCTGGGACGTTTCTCCTTCACTGCCTTGTATTATAATGTCAGCCTGATATCGATGATTACGAATCGCACTGCATACCATAATGAGACAATACTTGACACTGTCTCAGTGACACTGACAATACAACCCTTATGTTCTTGGTTACAATGACATTACTATGTTGGTATTACCACCCATGTTTTGGACTGGGTCACAGTGACATTACAGTCCTTATGATCTGGGTCACAATGACATTACAACCTTCTGTTCTGGGTCACAGTGACCTTACAAAACTTACATTCTGGGTCATAGTGTCATTACCACCCTATGTTCTGGGTCACACTGACATTACAAACCTCATGTTCTGGGTCACAAAGACAGTACAAACGTCATGTTCTGGGTCAAATTGACATTACAAACCTTACATTCTGGGTCATAATGATGTTACCACCCTATGTTCTGAGAAATAGTTTCTTTGGCATGCAATAACATAAAGATGCATGTTGCTGATACAATTAGGTTGAACATTTTGCAGCATAAAAAAAAATAAAATAATATTTGACAATAGTGATCATGATTTACAAAATGTGAGCAAAAGTAGTAAGATAATGAGCAGAAGACAACATTGCATACTTTTAAAATGGTGTGTCACTTTACAAGAAGTGATGTAAGAAAACATTAGATACATCAATCTTATTAACCTTCTCAGTGCAGACTTTACCATGTCCATAGACATCAACAGAGCAGTTTCAGATGCCTTGAACAGGAACAAGTATATTTCATTTACGTTTTGGTTTATGTTAAAATTATCAACACTATAAATGTTCAAAAAATGCTAGACTATCTCTGAAAGCTTATCTCTCAGCTATCACCATGATCAATGCATAATGTTAACAGACTAGTTATTCCAAACCTATCAGTAACAGTAGGGTGGTGTACTTATTAACACTAAAAACATTATTGCCTTTAATCAGATATCAATGGAGAAAAAAAAGAAATACGTGCAGAGATGATGTTTCATCACAGATCAGTTGTTCTATCAGAAAACAATATAAGAGGATGGAACAAATGATTCGTTGACCAATGAAAATCATGACTTAGATCTTCCTTACATATACCAGAATGCTACAGAAGTACACCTGACCAGTCGAAACATAACAAGAAGTGAGCGCCCCCTGTACGTGACTTATGACAATCGCACGAAGCGTGCGTGATCCACACCAGTGCTAATCCATGCACGGAGAGTCCCATTTCTCATGGACCACGTCAGGCTTGAGGTGTGTAATTTTCACGTGAACCGCCTGTAACTTCTTGTTGCTCGGCGGAATCGGAGTTGCTCGGAATGTCACCTCATCACCTTCCTTAGGAACATACTCGCCTTCGATGCTGGAAATACAAGTACACGGGCACTAAAATAATACTCTGATATGTGCATATGCAAGAATAATGCTGGACATGAATTATTATTTTTCTTTTCGGTTTGAATTGTGGGTTAGATCTGCTTTCAAGATCATTTCGCTTATATCACGTATCAGTTCATAGCAGAAGGAAACCTGCAACCCCTATAGCACTGACTGTTGTAGTAATCCTGTGAACAATGGCTGGTACTAAAGAGCCAAGGATGGTACCTGCACAGCTGCAATCATGGGCTCGAATTTGGAACATTTCGCTCAATAGTCTGCTGAAGTTACCACTGCACCATGGTGAGTGAATTTTTGTTTTACGTCACAGCGGGAATCTTTCACCCATACGTGACGGTACTGCACCATGGAGATGGAAACATAAATAAGAATGCATGTGTACAGAGGAGACGAAACTGAAAACGTACTCGGATATGTGCACAAACAATTTCTCCGTTCCTCCTTCAGGTATGATGAAGCCATGACCTTTATGTCGGCAGAAGTCATTTACAAGGCCATGTTGCATCGGCTCTTTCGCTGCCCGCTCAGAGCTGCAAATACACAATAATAATCATATTAACAATAATAATAGTTAAAAAATGGTTTAAAAAATAATAGTAATAATAACAACAAAAATAATAGTAATATAATAATAATAATAGTATTTTTTTTATTGTTTTGTTTTTCTTAATTGGAGTATAGAGCCACTTTCAAGATTCTTTCACTTGTATCACGGCTTGTCAGTTTTAGGGCAGGAGGGAACCCGCAACATCTGTAGCGCTGAATGTTGAAGTAAACCTGCGAGCATTGACCAAGGATGATAACTATATTGCCACTCTACAGACAACACATCCTATCAATATCGTGAACTCTGATTTGAACCTGGAACCTTTGGCTCCGAAGTCCAATGTTCTACCACTGTGCTACCACCCGCACAATAATAATAGTAATAATGCTGATAATTGTGATGATTATAATGATAAAAATAATAATAATAACTGCAATGCATTTACCTAGTTCATCTTACTCATACTACGTACTAGGTCATCGTACTCATACTAGGTCATCATACTCTTACTAGGTCATCATATTTATACTAGGTCATCGTACTCATACTAGGTCATCATATTCATACTAGGTCATCATACTCATACTAGGTCATCATACTCATACTAGGTCATCGTATTCATACTAGGTCATCGTATTCATACTAGGTCATCATACTCATACTAGGTCATCTTACTCATACTAGGCCATCATATTCATACTAGATCATCATACTCATACCAGGTCATCATATTCATACTAGGTCATTGTATTCATACTAGGTCATCATACTCATACTACGCATGACAATTCATTACCATGTAATGTCAACATAACCATTTAATTTTCAGTATGTTCACTCTGCATGTACCACACCTGAACAAGTACTTTCTTGGAAACATGCACATAACTTTATATCAAACATTTAAAACAGGGGGGAAATTATATCAACATTTCATTGCTACCAAATTTGTTATTAAAGGTCTTCGAGAAAATAATGCCAGTCAATGACCCAGGTAACTGTCGATTTGTTGTCTAAACTCGCACCAAAAATATCTGATATCTTACACACAAGTTATAAATGGTATATAATATTTTGAGCATAGGAGCATAATACCTCATTCAGCTAATGTAAAATGATTTTTAAAAAGACAATCTCAAATGGTTTATGAAAGGGTTCTGTATAATGCAAGGGCAGTCTGCTATTTCTGCATCAACTACCAACAATTTGGTCTCACTTTCCTCACATCTCACCAATGTAAAACCAGTCTGTTCACTATCTGCCAATTCCTCACTATTGCCATGGTTACTGTTTCTACCACTGAACATTACAGGTCTATTTCAAAGACTGATTTAGGGTTTCACATATTTCACACCGAATACTGTTTATTCCACAAGTTGTGTGACATGGTCACCTAGATTGAGACCGGCCTGCAATTTCGAGATAACTGCCTGCTGCTAATTTGTTAATATCAAGGACGGATTGCGGTCTTGTGTCAGTGTGGCTGGCACTAACTTGGCACACTTTTCCTGATCCAAGACAAGCCGTTACTGCTAAATGCATTGATGGATCTCAAAGGGGAACAAGTCAGGCACTTTACACATAATGTCCCCCAACTACTTTTCCTTTGAGGTTGGCATGGTTACTGTCCAAACACTGCCAGCAGCTAATCAATAACTTGGACACAGAGGGGGAAATAAATGCCATAGCAGGGCAGCATGTAATGGTATTGCCACTCAACTTCCTCGGTCTACATGGTCTTTAGCATTTAAGCACATGCGTAGATCTAATTTGATAAATTTCCATTTTAAATGTTTGGTGGTTAAGAGCAAAATATTGTTTCACAGAAATACCCTGAAAATGTTGATATTTGTTATTGATGTTTATATTATGTTTTTGTTAATTGGACAAAGATGAAAATAAATTAGGTTTGTCACTATTAATGTTGACAATAATATAATTACTAATCTAAAAAAATCAAACTAAACATATTGGAATATTTGCCATCTTGTCTTCTACATATTTTCACATGTAATTTCTGAAAGAGGACTCATGGTGAATGACTGATTTGACAGCTTGAGGCTGATCGATTTAATCCACAGACATTTCCTTCCTGGTAGCCACATTAGACACAGTGGTAATGATACAGTGTGTATCACACCACTATACATCACACTGATGTACACTATACTGCTTCACATTACATTACTATGTATTCCACTGCTTCCATGTTATCAATAAGTATGTGCAGCTGTTCTCCAATAGCTGGTAGTTACATGTGCTACCCAATCCCCTTTATAACACCTGGATACCGTACACACAACTTTCAATACAAAATTGAGCTACTGTATAGATCCACCGGGATACATTCATAGTGCAGCATTTCATTAATGATAAATTTAGCAAATCTAGTATTTAAACTCTCTCTCTCTCTCCCTCTTCTCTCTCCCTCTCTCCCTCCCTCTCTCCTTCCCTATATAACTTTTTAACTGTCGTGGGTTCATACAGTTTACACATCGGTTATATTGTCACATTGTGTTCATACTAGTCTATGCCTCCATGAACGTATAAAACACTTGCAGTTAATCCTTTAATGAAAATTAGAAGGCAATGCATATTACTAAGAATTCCAACCATTCGACAGTAATCAAATTTGGTATTGGGTGTATTGTTAGTACATGTAGCTTACTAGTAATTCCATTATTTCTGTTCCTACATAGAAGTGTGTATATAATGTAAGTGGCACTAAATGGCAGTCTGGCATGCCCCTTCCCGTTTCCCTATTTAATGACCAGATGATGGCAGATAAATGCAATTTGCAATTTGTTTCACAGTTCCTGCATTTTTAATTATTATCGCAATGGTTTCCTGATTCTTACAATAGTTCTACGATAATATTCTCACACAACAGCATGTCGTGTATGGGTGAAATATTCCCACTGCGAAATAAAGCACTAATTCAATCAATCATTTACAACAGCGCATGTCTCTAGATATGAACGCTTTCAGTACTTTCACCGGAAAATATCATGGCTATATTGGCAAGCAACTTGCAGTTTTTCTCACTCTGTTGTTGAATGTGACAGCATATGATAAGTTTCGTTGAGGCTGCTAATCTAATCTCAACAGGGGTTGGAAATTAAGATCATGATTTTAAATACTATTATGATACATTATTGAAACAAACAACGGTTCGTGGTATATGGAGTCTTTGGACAATATGATTCGTTGGAACATTTAAAGAATCATCATGTTTCAAAGTACAAGACATACTAGTAGGTATTAAAATATTTGATAAAAATATTGATGATGATTGATTGGTTGATTTTGGGTTTAAAGCAACTTTCAAGATTTGTTCACTCACCCATGGCTTGCATGCATATGTACTGCTTATACTTGTCCAGATTTCCACCAGTGGTTTTTGTATAGTGTTAGATCACTTGGAGGTATATCATGCCGCAGATAGAACATGAATACCCCACTCAGACACAGTATACTGACTCCGAGCCGACCAGTCCTTGCTTTACCCCTTTAATGTTGAGCGCCAAGCAGGGGAACGACAAGTACCATCTTTTAACGTCTTTTGGTATGACGCGACCGGGGATCGAAACCGCGACCTTCCGCACTCCGGGCTGACGCTCTAACCATTACACCACAGAGCATCATTACCATAGTAAAAGAGTTACTTACTGTGACATTGTCCGTGACCTGCGAGTCGGAACTGGACTTGGGATGAGGAAATGGTGGCGCTGCGTCGGGTTGTCAGATATAACGTCATTGTTCATAGACTGTGTATCTGGGAGCTCCAGCGGGGATGACATGGTTAATATCACAGGCTATTTCTGCAGAGAATCAGAAAAATAATAGAAATTTTAGAAACTTTTACATTAAATCTGGAAGGTGACAATGGAATAGATAAGACGTATAAATACAAATCATTCGCTTTTTCCTAGTACCAGTGTGCTGAACAGACCAAAATGTAGTTCCAATGTGATCACCAGAAGAGTCTAAGAAGACTGTCCAACATGCATTAGTATCGTGCATTACCTAACTGACATGCATTACCTAACTGACATGCATTACCAGCAACAGTTGACAGTGCAATCAGTACCTCAAGACTGGCCACTGACACTGACAGGAAATATGTTATCACATTTAATAAATCTACAGTGAATCCATTCTGGTGGCCGACAACTACTCAGATATTAAACCATTGTAAGCAGACACTGGCCGAGCAACCAACACTGCATGTAATCTCAGTGTAACTAGGTATAAGAAGTTTATACAAATACGACACGCCAACCTTTTCCTTTTAGCATTCCATCAGCAGGATTGTCATTTGTAGAAATCAATAGTGCCAGGATTATGTATTAGACCCCCCCTGCAAATCGCACCTCATCTGGCAGTCTCTGTCTTCAGAGTAGACTCTACCCAATGCTGCCAGTACAAGAACACCACATAGAGCCTGGCCAATTGTACCATTTGGTGTTTTTAATTGGGGTTTAGAGTTGCTTTCCAGATTCAGGAGGAAACCCGCAACATCTGTAGCGCTGAATGTTGCAGTAAACCTGCAAGCACCGGCTGGTACTGACAAGACCAAGGATGATAACTGCATTGCTTTTTTTTTTGCGAATTCTTTTCAAAAACAGAATTTCCGTTTTGGGCAATATTAAAAAAAACGGATTCCATCCAAAAACGGAAGAAGATGCACCCATGCATAAATGATCTCACATGAGTAGTCATGTATTATTGAATTTATTAAACGATTGCGAGATTCTATTTATCACATAACTGTAGAAACTATTGTAACATTGATTTTCAGTCACAATCTCTATAAAAGCAAGTATTGAAATATCTTGGGAGCTGGGTTAAAGTACACAGACAGAATATAGTTCCAAGTAAATATGTAAATATTAATAAATGTGATATGTTATTTAATTGAAGAAATCTTTTTAACTGAAGAAATCTTTTGAACTTTACATTCGACAAATTAAGTACTATTCATAATAATCCATAGTGCGGATACACTAGCGAAAATACTTATATTTATAGCATGGGTTTATTACACTATGTTGTGTGATAAAAATGCATACACAACAGTAACTTCTGAGAGTGAAAAGAAAGTGCTACTACTACAGATGAGGAAACTATGACTTACATGTTCTTCTGGGTAGATATTGTTGTACAAATATGCTGCTCTGGAACATTGGTCCACTGGCGAGCAAGGTCGACCATCTTAGTCCCATCCATTAACCCATAGCCATAACGTAGACTCACTGTAGGAACAAGACGAACTGGTCATAAAGCATTCCATCCTGATAAAACTATTATTACATCTGTAGATTTTAAAAAATTAATTTTATGATTCAGTAACTTGATAAGTTTCAATATTTCTCTAAGGATTTGTAGCATTATGAAGATACGTTTAATTAAAACAAATTAGTAGGAGTTATCTCCCCATACCTTTTCTGCCCAAGCCATTGGTTATCCACTGTCCATCAACAAAGGGCTCTGATCTGGCAGCCATCAATGTGATGTACTGGACATCTCTCCAGGTCAGGTTAGGACTGAACACAAACAGCAGAACTCCAGGTAATGTCATACACAGTGCAACACACAATATATGTAACATATAATGTAACAAATAATGTAACAAATAATGCGTTCTTCCTCTTAATGCATTGCAACATATATCAGTACTTTCCAGTCAAAGTTTCAATCAATTAATAGACAACATAAGATTACCATAATTAAGAATACAATGTTTTTTTCAACTATCATTCCTACACATTAGTAACATTGCTTCGATAGTTGACAAGTTTAGCTACATGGATTATATGTATTCTGGTGTAGCGGTACAACGTACTTTGCTTCCAGGGCGAGAGCCACGATGCCGGCTCCGAGGGGAGCTGATGCCGATGTTCCGGTGTGAGAGCTGGTGCAGCGGTCATGGAGGTCAGCCGTTGTCTGTAACACACCACGTACACTGGTCAGTACACACGACTAGAACAATACACTGGTCAGTACACACGACGAACAATACACTGGTCAGTACACATTACTAGAACAATACACTGGTCAGTACGCACGACTAGAACAATACACTGGTCAGTACACACGACTAACTGGTCAGTACACACGACTAGAACAATACACTGGTCAGTACACACGACTAGAACAATACACTGGTCAGTACACACGACAAGAACAATACACTGGTCAGTAAACGCGACTAGAACAATACATTGGTCAGTACACGCAACTAGAACAATACACTGGTCAGTACACGCGACTAGAACAATACACTGGTCAGTACACACGACTAGAACAATACACTGGTCAATAAATGTGACTAGAACAATACACTGGTCAGTACACACAACTAGAACAATACACTGGTCAGTACATGCGACTAGAACAATACACTGGTCAGTACACATGACTAGAACAATACACTGGTCAGTACACATGATTAGAACAATACAATGGTCAGTAAACGCGACTAGAGCAATACTGGTCAGTACACGCGACTAGAATACACTGGTCAGTACACATGACTAGAACAATATACTGGTCAGTACACACAACTAGAACAATACACTGGTCAGTACACACAACTAGAACAATACACTGGTCAGTACACGCAACTAGAACAATACACTGGTCAGTACACGCAACTAGAACAATACACTGGTCAGTACACACGACTAGAACAATACACTGGCCAGTAAACGTGACTAGAACAATACACTGGTCAGTACACACAACTAGAACAATACACTGGTCAGTACATGTGACTAGAACAATACACTGGTCAGTACATGTGACTAGAACAATACACTGGTCAGTACACACAACTAGAACAATACACTGGTCAGTACACACGACTAGAACAATACACTGGTCAGTACACATGACTAGAACAATACACTGGTCAGTACACACGACTAGAACAATACACTGGTCAATACACACAACTAGAACAATACACTGGTCAGTACACATGACTAGAACAATACACTGGTCAGTACATGTGACTAGAACAATACACTGGTCAGTAAACGTGACTAGAACAATACACTGGTCAGTACACGCGACTAGAACAATACACTGGTCAGTACACACAACTAGAACAATACACTGGTCAGTAAACGTGACTAGAACAATACACTGGTCAGTACACGTGACTAGAACAATACACTGGTCAGTACACGTGACTAGAACAATACACTGGTCAGTACACATGACTAGAACAATACACTGGTCAGTACACATGACTAGAACAATACACTGGTCAGTACATATGACTAGAATAATACACTGGTCAGTACACGCGACTAGAACAATAGAACAATACACTGGTCAGTACACATGACTAGAGCAATACACTGGTCATTACACACAAAAACAACCTCAGGACTAGTCACAAAATACCCACATATCCCACGTTTCCCTTGGTAAGTGATTAACAAAATGCTAATTTTCGTAAATTCATAAACTGACTTAATTTAGTGCTTTGAGTATGCTCCCTAATGTCGATTAAGCAAATAATACTTGTACATCTATATTATTATTATTAACATTTTTATTATTGTTATTATTATTTTTGAAAGGTTGTTAAATATGTATTAAATGTCATTTGTATTGCACATTATATTAATAAACAATAATAATAGTCAAGTTACATGGTGTATTTGCTCCATGCACGTGGCATGCTCGAATTGCATAATAATAACTTAGCATTAGAGTTATTAGTTATTATTATTATTGTTGTTGCTATCACTATTATTATTATTATTATCGTCATTATTATCATCATTATTATTATCAATGTTATTATTATTGACAAACTATTACAACAATGACTATTATGACGATGATACGACTCACGATCTGCTTCTCGTTGTAGGCGCCACTGCTGTAAGTCGTGGCCAGGGTGGAGCTGCACTCCTCTAGGTACCACGGCTTGCTGCCCTTCTCCGACGTGCTGCTGATGGACAGCGTGTAGATGCTGTTGGTGTAGCCATCGCAGTTGCACGAGTCTTGCGCGCTACCACCATTGCCTGATGCCCACACAAAGATACATCCCTTCTTTCCACGACCCTGGGCAAATAGACATGCAGAAATATGAATATATACAGCCAGTAAACTTTGCAAAATTGTTACTTCGTGAATATTCTATTATCAATGATTATCTATGAAAGCTGTTGAAATATGAAGAGACTTTTGTTTTAAAACAAGCCAAGCACTATGTATCAGAGAATGGAATTATTTCACATAAAAAGATAACTGTATTTGTATTTGTTGTTGTTGTTGTTATGTGAACACATCCTGGGTGGGCGATATCACCTGTCAAAAATGATGTGCTAGCTGTGGTACTCATAATAACTAGTTGTGGAGATTGCCATGTATTCCATCTACAGCAAGTACTTTTATTGACAAGATTACTGTATGCCACTTCTAGTGTGTGCTTTATCATAAAAAATTTAATGAAATGGAAATTAAACACACAACTAACTTTTTAATTAAATTTCAAACAAAACCCCATCTTTGTCCCGCCCTCACCTTCTTGATGCCTTCTATGAAGGATCTCTTGGCCAGAGGCCCGGGTCCATCCACCACCCTCCCGTCATCATCCGGACCCCAGCTGGCCGAGTAGATGTCGATGTAGGTGTTGTTGAAGCCCAGAGAGGTGGCCTCCACTGCGTCAAAGACGTCGCCATCCAGCATCCGCACGCCTGTCAGGACAGAGGACATCAGTGTCAGTCACTACTTGGCAATCATCTAAAGCAGGTCCAGTCTCTTTACATACACAACTGGGCAAATACAGTCAAACTCCATTGTGTCCTACTAAAGTACTGTAAATCACAAAATTAATGCAAACAATGCGACCGGCGTATGTTCGCATTTAATTGATGTGCATTAAACAAGTGCAAACAGTTAAAACCAAATCGACCAATGTACCCTAATTTCGTGCACATTTACGCAACGTGAAACTGATTCAACAGTTGTTGCAACCACGACCTACTTGTACATGATGTATGCTATGTAGTGTTCTATTTTATTTTATTTTATTATTTTTAATTGCGGTTTAGAGTCGCTTTCCAGATTCTTTCACTTATACCACGACTTGTCAGTTTAGAGCTGGAGGAAACCCGCAACATCCGTAGTAACCCTGCGAGCACCGGCTGGTACTGACACAACCAAGGATGACAACTGCATTGCCACTCTACAGACATTGCATCCTATCAATATCGCGTCAGAAAGGTAACTTTCACAAATATTGATGCCGGGGCCCCCAGGGAGGGATTTGAACCTGCAACCTTTGGCTCCGAAGTCCAACGTTCTACCACTGCGCTACCACCCGCCACCTCAGTAGTATTAAAATATGGATAAGTTGTGGTAATCTAGTACAGCTGCACAT
Source organism: Lepetodrilus schrolli (assembly GCA_032361225.1). Taxonomy (NCBI): domain Eukaryota; kingdom Metazoa; phylum Mollusca; class Gastropoda; order Lepetellida; family Lepetodrilidae; genus Lepetodrilus; species Lepetodrilus schrolli. Next base: position 7,726 of record JAUTBT010077463.1, on the reverse strand, counting down.
AAAATTAGTTGATATTAGTTTAAATTAGTCGTGTAGATGACAGACACCATTTTATTTCAGCCAGACATCAAATACACTATCTTCTTCAAGCAAATAACATTTATACTACAAAAACGAATGTCCAATGAATGTCAGGCCTTCATTAAGCTTGTCAGTTAATCTCATTAAGTTCTCTTATTAATCTAATCCGATTCATGAACTGTTTGAAAGATTATTGTATTACTGAAAAATGTACGACTGGGGGAAAAACATGAATGGAGGCATAGTCGTTCGCATAAAATTGGTTCTGCATTTATGTCTAAAATCTATAGGTCACATTAAAGTCATTAACAAAGTGATTTACAGTATCCTTATTTCCAACCTGAGCCACAGACTGCATCATTGATACAGTTACCTTAGAGTGACGCTGTATTGTAGTGAGAGAGTTATTGCTCTTTCACCCATATGTCACGGTTACTAGGTCAGGATGATTGCTAATTTTTAAAAGTCATAGATTGATTCAATCAGAGAGATGTTAGGCTTTGTATTGGTGACATGTCAATATGTGTGAGAAGATGAGTTGAATCCTCTCTCTACATGTAATGCACAGACCTGGATTAGTTCACACGATACAAATAATTGCAATTTCTTCAGAACAGTGTTCCGTATCAGGCCACTTGGATTAGTTCATATAATACAAATAATTGCAATTTCTTCAGAACAGTGTTCCATATCAGGCAACTTGGATTAGTTCACACAATACAAATAATTGCAATTTCTTCAGAACAGTGTTCCATATCAGGCAACTTGGATTAGTTCATACAATACAAATAATTGCAATTTCTTCAGAACAGTGTTCCATATAAGGGCACTGCCCCGGGTCAGAGATGAAGCGTATGAGCAGTCAGAGTCTGGGTGTCAAGGACTTACGTAACTTGATATGACAAGGTCAGTCAACCATGACACCCCTGATCAACATGATCTCAACTACGTGGGCTAAAAATGATCCATTACGCAGTCAAGACTGTACATGATATTGTGCTGACATTTAGTGCTAATTTCAAACAGATGACTAATCATCTATTGTGTAATTGTATGAGACATAAAAATCAAGACATGGCAAATATTGGAAAAAAACAAGATGGTTTACCTCCTATTCTGGAGTTGTATGCGACCCCGATGCCACACTTTGTATTATTGGCTTTGGCTGACACCTCCCCTGCACACCGCGTTCCATGTCTGTGGAAACGGAAATATCATGGAATTACACAAACACAGTACTGGTACTGTCAGACAGAATGTGACTGATCACAAGAATTGCTCTATATGACACCTCTCGGAACATCCACAATCAGGTCAAATTAAACATTGAAAGAATATTTAACTTAGGCAATTATTTTCAAGAAATTTTCAAGGAACATATGAACATCAATTTTGTGAAGCAGAATCAATAATCTTTTAGCAGACAATTGGAAATACTGATTTCATCAGCTTATGAACATAATACTGGCACACCCATTACTTTTCCCAACTTAAAGGAATAATTAGGAATGACACATCTTGACAAATTCTAATAGTAATTTCCGCTATGTGATTTACAGATCAATCAATCAATCAATCAAAATATACATTTATAAAGCACCGGTAGTGCTGTGCAAGTTCAAGTATGTTAAGTTTGCCGATGAAACAGACCTGTTCTCATTGGTGGGGTCGTATCTAGGAATGGGGTCACTGTCTTTGTTATTGACATCATAGCTGGCGTAGGGATCCTGTAACATAACACAAAGTAACATAAAATATGTTAATATGTAATAATCCACCAATACAAAATAGGTCATCTGGATTTCATTACACTTCTAGGTTACTTCTACTTCAAATAACCTAGTATTATACAGAAATCTACTTCAAATAATTTAGTATTATACAGAAATCTAATTCAAATAATTTAGTATTATACAGAATTCTACTTCAAATTGTACAGAATTCTACTTCAAATTGTACAGAATTCTAGAGATTATGCCATACAGAAAACTGGAGGAGGATAGAAAAAGAAGTGAAACCATATATTGACAATGTCTACACATTCTACTTAATGTATACAGTGCAACTATAATACCTACATTGATTTAGATAATAAAAGTGTATGACATTTTCCAAACTGACCTAGATGGATGTTGTGACTGATAATATATTGACATATCCATATATGAGCGCTGTCTGTAGAGTGGCAATGCAGTTATCATCCTTGGTCTTGTCAGTACCAGCCGGTGCTCGCAGGTTTACTGCAACATTCAGCGCTACGGATTTTGCAGGTTTCCTCCTGCCCTAAACTGACAAGCCGTGATATAAGTGAAAGAATCTTGAAAGCAACTCTAACCCCAATTCAAACCAAACCAAACCATATATGAATGCAGTTTAAATTTAACAGATCAATTATAGTATAGAAATAAATGTCATTAATCCTGCATAAAAGAATCATGATGTAATTTATTAGATTTGCTTTCAGCAAGAGAACAATCTAAAACAATATGGACTATGAGTGTTCCAGGTTTCTGTTTGTGGTGCTATCATTGATAGAGAAAAAAACAATAATAATTTCAATTCATTGGCATAAAAGTCCACTGCAACAATCAACCACTACAGGGAGTCTTAGGCACACATCCTAAAGGAGACAAATCACAGCCTCTGTTCTGACACCAGAGAAGTTCCTAGACGTCGTTTATGCAAGTAATCTCGCCAGCGTGAAGAGGATCACAATGATTATTGCTCTGACACGGTTATGCCTCGTCCTGATCGCTATGTAACCATGTAGGGACACCACCATAGTGTGCCTGCCCCCCCACCCCCCCCCTGGTCAGATCTATTACCTGGGGGTAAAGGCCACTATGTCATCTAGAAAGAAAATCACTTTGACACTCGTGGTGCTCACTGACATCAGGATCTCAAAGCCCTATTACCAGCACCACTCACAGAACTATAGTCACAAGACCTGAACACATCATGTCTATCATTATTAAGACATCCCAGCCTCAATATGAAAAGAAAGGGAGAGAGATGTGGGATGATTTGGACAAGAATGTGTGTCATACGTAGTTGTCCTTGAGGTCTGTGTGTGTCCTCTCAATGCCGTCATCCAGTATGGTGATCACCACGCCCTTCCCCGTGTATCCTTTCTTCCATGCTCCCTCCACATTCATGTCAAATCCTCGACTGGCACCTCCATGCTGAAACAAAACCAAGCGTGCAAAATTATGTTCTAACAAGACCCCAAAACAAAAACAACTTTATCATGGGCCCAATAATGCTAGCTAAGGGCAAAGATGTCTTTTGTGAATAAACAAATAGGCTGTCATCTGTCGTTGAATATTTTGCATGAAAATTGGATTCAACATCAACAATAACAAATTCATAGGGTAGTAGTAATTTGTGGCTTTGACTATGTTCTGAATGTAAATTCTATTTGGTCTGTTAAAATAGTACCTTACCCTTTGACCTAAACCTTAAGGTATCACCTACTTTGAAATACAGGACCTATTTTGTGATGCATCAGAATTGTAACATGACATAAATTAATGCGTACATACAACTTTTCTTGACATTTAAAAAAAACTAGTTCTGGAGCAATAAATGTAGCCCTAATTGTAGAATCACAACAATATAGCATGCAGATGTGTTGCAAAATACGTAATAATAATAATAATAATAATAATGTGAACATTTATATTGCACCAAATCCACGCTACAACCCATGCTCATAGCGATACATTATTACCCTGTCAATAGATCTGTGTGCCCTCAATTCCTTCTCAACTCTCTGAGGAGTATGCAACCCAAGCTGCCGTTCAAGGCACTACAAGGTTATCATTCACATGATCATCTCATCCTTCCAGGTACCCATTCTCTGCTGGGTGAACAGAGGCCTTTTCCAACAAAGCCTAAAGCCTAAAGTGACACCACAAGTTTTTCAGCCTGTGATTCAGTGTGGGGCAGAAATGAATGCACGTCCTCAAATGTGCTTCACTTTAACCTGAGCAGTCAGCCGTGCATTGCATGGCACCTTGTGCCGCCACGTGGGTCACAGTTAAGATCAGTATACATGTCAACAATAATGGCTCTACTCATTTATTACTCCTTAGGATTATCAGAGAGTGATAAGCTGGTACTGACAAGACCAAGGATGATAACTGCATTGCCACTCTACAGACATCGCATCCTATCAATATCGCGTCAGAAAGGTAACTTTGAACCTGGAACCTGGGCGGGATTTGAACCTGGAACCTTTGGCTCTGAAGTCCAACTGTTCTACCACTGCGCTACCACCCACCCTGCTGGTACTTAATGTGGCTCCTTACAGCATTAAACTCATCACAGTCCTATGGACACCATAGACCTGCGCAATTAGCAACACTGGCCAATTGTTCTCCTGTCTCATTATATATGAAGGAGGGCTGATGAGTTAATTCTAGTAACCTAGGAAACCAAATTGGACTCAATGAAGTTAGGCAGTGATAATGTATTTACAGAATAGAATATACTACAAGGCAGGAACTGCATACACAGGGTTTGGGTTTGGGTTTGTGTACACGTTCACCGGCCATTGAGATGGAACTTTTTGTCAAGATCAGACTTAACTAGATACATGTATCCATGCGAAGATAGATACTTTAAGAGAACTAGTGAACTATTAAATTTCATCTGTCTTCTATTCCATCTGTTCTTTGAATTTGATAGTTCCACCAAGAAAAGCATGAACGTCATGTACATGCAATCACCAATGGTTCGATGACAGACGGTGAATGGTTCGATGACAGACGGTGAATGGTTCGGTGACAGACAAAGATGCCAGGCTCCGGTGTGCTGTAAGCTGGCTGTGACCAATCCAGCTAATAATAGTCTCATTATTTCTAATATTGGACTGTATTCTTCGAGAGAAACTGCTGCCAGACATTTAATGATAATTCAACAAACCATTGACCTTCAAGGCAAGGAGATCACTTAGTGCATGCATGCATGCTGTAATCCATATACTACAAACTATTAATATTATCTCACGACTTGCGCGAATGATGAGGTTTTCAACACCATTTCTTACCACAGTATTTCAGTGATATCTAGATCTAGGTAACCTGTTTATGATGGGAGGAGAGCCTGTATACATCATAAATCAAGAACAGCCATACATCCGTCAGAAAATTAATTCTCATACATAGTCATTTGGCGTCCAAATATTCTAAAATTCAGAGTGGAAATGAACGAGATATTCTGCTTTTTTCACTGAAAACCCTGTCAAACTTGCAAGGTGTTACTTGACTCATATGTCACTTCATGATCATGGAGTAGTTTATTCTATACTGACGTAAATTATAACATGAAAGGTGAACAGTGGCAAACTGAGTACATTAACTGGGGATGCCCTAAAGAGCAGTACTTGTGACTAATCAGGGAGAGGGTTAAAGTCACATAGTTCTGCTGTGAACTCCCTGATTTAAGATCCTTATGAATTGCCTCAAGGTGTATTTCCTTTCCACATCTACCATAAACATGGAAATGTGCCGTCAACCAATATATAAAGATAGAGATATACAGATTATTATTTTACTGTATAATGCAAAGCCGTTTGGTGATAGATCATAATCCTGATTGATGATATGGAAACAGACAAGGGCTATACTCTCTTTAACTGTCTTCCTCATGGAAGCAATAATGAAAACCTACTAATGCAGTGATTGTGTTTAATCAACCAGGGTGTGGGTTAATATCTAGTCATCTTTCATCACCAAGAACTGCACCAGATGCTTTCATTGGAAGAAGGTTGATGGAACTGGCTTTAAGACATGTTTGTTTTCTAGAAAAGCCATGTGGGGTATATCTATTATATGCTATAGATACACACCATAAAAAGTGGTGTGAAGTAATTATGGGATGTCAGCATGAAGAGGCGCCTAACAATTGGTGTTGTCATGACAAGGAATGCCTTGCACTGTTCTGGCATCCAACACGCGGTTCTGCCCACACACACACAGTCAGATGAGAAGTCAGATATGACAACAAGCAGTGAGGTGTTTAAGACGGGAACGGCAGCGGTCCAATTCCGTCCGACAGTGGGTGTGTAATGTCGTACGAAGGAAGTAACATCAGTGGGATGCACTTTAAGCCAGGGTGTCGTGCCCTTCTCAGCACCGTCATTATTGTCAGATACCACTGGTCCTTCCTGATCTCATGTTGGCACTGGGCGCCATGGATTCGCCTCACAGACTGGCAGAGTCTAGTTTCTAACAATAGTTCCTGGAAACCCCTAGTCCACAGCATGCAGACTTTTGAACTGAGAGTATGAAACTCTTTTAACTCTTTTAAGTTTGGGAATAATAATTTATACAGGACAAATAAATTTCTATCCCTGGTTCTATATTAATATAATAATTCATATATACAATGGTAAGAAAGGAATTTGTATTTACAAAATAGAAAAATACTAGGTACGATACAATATTTTTTTTTTTTATATTTCCTCTTTAATAATTTGATAATCCTTATTTTGGTACTTAGTAAACAAAACAGCAGCAACTGAGTGATGTTCTTCAATGGCATCAATGTACGGACTACCTCAGTAACATTAGACAGAATATGACCACAAATAAAAGTAATTTTACAAAGTTCCCCTTCAGGCTAATGCATAAAAGAACAGGTATTTTTAGACAAACTGAGGGAAATCACGTCTAATCATGGTCTTCATATTACCAGCAAGGGCCTACTGGGGCCAGCCATGTGAAGGGAAATAAAGGGACAGTGCAATGAGTGGTGATCGCCCCAGTCAGCAGAACATTGATGGCAGTACCTGTAATACCAACTCTATGCTTGGTTGGTTGATTTGGGGTTTAAATCCACTTTCACTCACATCATGGCTTGTATGCATATGTACTGCTTATACTAGTCTAGATTTCCACCAGTTTTTATAGTGCTAGCTCACTTGGATGTATATCATGCTATCTTTTAACGTCTTTTGGTTATGTCGCAACCGGGGATCGAACCCGCGACCTTCTGCACTCCAGGCCGACACTCCAACCATTATGCCACAGAGCCGGCCTAACACTATGCTAACACTATGCTGCTAACACTATGCTAACACTATGCTAACACTACACTAACACTACACTATAGTATTGACAGAAATAGAATAGAAATGATATTTCTAATGCATATCCAAAGTATGGCATATAGATGTCAAATAACTAAATATACATCATTAATGAAGTACTACCTACCTAGATTTTCAAAAAATTCAAGCCACTATTCATTCAATCAAATACTTTACTGAAGGCAAATTGAAGAATGTTTGTTAGATTTCAGCGTAACCAAGTCCAAACAGATATTCATTAAAACAGACATTAATATATGCAAATAATCTCTATAAATATTATCTTTTAATTTCAGTGACAAATATGCGCCAAACATTGACATTTGTTATATGTATTTACAGCAATAATTTAAATGAGCAAGTGGATAGTTAAAACAGTTGAAATGTATACAGTATTAAATGTTTTGACGTTAGCTGACTGCCATTCCCAAAACAACAGTAAGGTTAATCTAATCATTATCCATCTGGCCTCCTAACTATTTAGGAGCTCCTAAACCAGTCCTAAGTGTTGTCACCTCGTAACAAGTGTTTCACCATGACGTCACAAGTCGTATCCCTTCTTAAATTGGCATCTAACTTAGGAGGTGATAAACTGGGTCATAAAGTTAGGAG
>JAUTBT010077452.1:0-13149 GCA_032361225.1 Lepetodrilus schrolli | reverse complement strand
TGCGGGTTTCCTCCTGCCCTAAACTGACAAGTCGTGATATAAGTTAAAGAATCTTGAAAGCGACTTAAAACCCCAATCCAAAAAATAAATAAATAAAATAACAAAGAAAATTTGAACATAATTTTATCGAAATATTACAAAAACCTTCCAAATTAAAAATAGTGCAAAAAAAGTAACCGCTCTGGCACGGGCGTATGTATACGCTGTAGGTCAGTAAAGGCAGTAAATAGTGCAGGTAAATCTACCAGAACGTGGTGAATGGTGTGTGTTCAGTGACTTCTCCTCGAGACTCTTAACACATTTAGTCAGGTAAAGCGACTGTTTCTGCCATCAAGATGTTTGCATTGCAGGTTGTCGCACAGCCTTCTCCAGGTTCAAAGTTCACGCTGCACTGCATCCACCAATCAGGTGCAATGTTACTATCGTAGACAATATCCAAATAAATGTCATTTTTCATTTTTCTTCAGGCTAAATGATAAACATGATAAAGAAGAGATTTACATTTTTTTAGAACAAATTATGTAGTATGCATATAGTGTTATTGTTTGTGTTGTTTTGTGTTGTTTTGTTTGTTTTGTTTTGTTTTGTTTTGTTTTTGTTATTATGTTTTTTTTTCTTGTTTTTTTTCTCGTTTTTTTGTTGTTGTTGCTTTGTTTTGTCTTGATTTGTTATGATTTACTTTATTTAAAATAAAGACTTCACCAATTACCACGTGTATTATATTGAATGTTATTGTAATCATTAAAGTGTTAACATAACTTTCTACGACACATTAACTCGAAACAATATTCCAAGAGAGACAATCCTCTATCATGCAGTGGTGTGCTTAATTTTTATACTATCAAAGTAGACGATAACATTAATTTAAACGAGCTGATTCATCAATCAAGTCATTGTTTAATAAAATTGCCAGATATTATGGGATATAATCCCAAATCTTAATGTTATCTGCTGTGTCCCACTTGCCTGTAATTTGAACACGCTTCCTGTCACAGGAAATGACCTTATTGAGCATGCTCAGTTGGTCATGTGACCTCCCATAGTGCTACTCCTATGAATATCTATGGAATATGAAGATGAGACTATCCTCCTATCTCACAAGTAAGAGCTATGTCTAAATAAATTGCGATAAATCATTATTACATTTTTCAGTGAATGTGAGATAATTCGTTGTAGGAGTATACCAGCTAAAAGGGGGGGGGGGGGGAGGGGAGTCAAAGTATATGTGTGCTCTTGCCAATCAAAAACTGCGATCCACATGCAACTACGTATAACTTTTGAACGATTTTGTATGTGAAAGCTAACGGTGATGGAGTGGTTGTAACGTAAAAAAATTTACATTTCATGAACTATTTTATATTCCCGCTGTGACGTAAAACAATAATTTACTCACTTACTCTATGTGTGTGTGTGTGTGTGTGTGTGTAATGTGTATTTGTGTGTATGTGTGTGTGTGTATGTGTGTGTTGTGTGTGTGTGGTGTGTGTGTATGTGTGTGTATATGTGTGTGTGTTGTTTTTGTATGTGTTTGTATGTATGTGTGTGTGTTTGTGTATGTGTGTGTATTTGTGTGTATGTGTGTGTTGTGTGTATGTGTGTGTTGTGTGTATGTGTGTGTATGTGTTTGTGTATTTGTGTGTGTATGTGTGTGTGTTGTGTGTGTGTTTCTGTATGTGTTTGTATGTGTGTGCATGTGTGTGTGTTGTTTGTGTATGTGTTTTTATGTGTTTGTGTGTTTCTGTATGTGTGTGTATATGTGTGTTATGTGTGTTTGTTGTGTGTGTGTATCTGTGTGTTTGTATAATTGTGTTGTGTGTGTATCTGTGTGTGTATGTGTGTGTGTTGCGTGTGTATCTGTATGTGTTTACAACTCATCTCATTAATTTGTATGTGCCAACCAATATACTTGCCCTATCTTCGACACAATATAATTAGAACCACCTTGGACTGGGATATTTACCTCGCTTGTCCCATTGTGATACAGTTGTTTATCTACCACATTAAACAACAAAACATTCATTAAAATCCTCTTGTATGACAACTTTCCGTGACTTTTATGCCTGATGATATTTATGTAGCAGTCGGCATACTTTAGGCTACAAGGAATATTTGAAGATAAACAATATACATTACAAAACTCGGCATATCATTTTTCAACGTTGCTGTTCATGTTTGCTCTTCATTAGTTTCAGTGTCGTCCCTGACTGATACTTATGTATATCTGAGTACTGCACACATCATTGAATTGTAATTATACTCACAAACAGCGCCTGACTGAGGTGGTCTCTATTCCCTGGAACCGGACCCGGACTTGCGGTCTATTCCCCGGACCCAGACCAATTCCCGGCAATCTGATTGGCTCATTTTTCAGGTCTGGTGAATAGAATGCAATTCTGGGTCCAGATCTCACCCCTGATTGATACTTATTAACAACTGAGTGCTGTATGGAACATTGAATTGTACTCACAATGAGTGGCAGATATTAGACAGGCGAAGAAACAATTGGCTTTATGTACAAAAGTAACTAGTGATTGTTCTAATTACAATCTACAATTACTAACCTAGCTTACTAAAATCTATAATTAATAACCTACCTATCTCAACTAGTCAGATAAATAGTGTTAATTAAACAAAGTTACGTAATATTTTGTTCTATATTTAAGGAGGTGGTTGGGGTGGTGGCCATATGTCCACCCAGACTCCACTTGAATCCACCACTGGACAAATATACAGACAGAAAGACAGACAGAATAGACAGACAGACTGATAAGGCAGTGCCAGCAAAATGTTGATCATTTACATTGTGCTTACAACCAAAAGCCATGTAGGAAATATCTATAATAGTATGGTATATTAATAGGATTATTTTCATATATTGAAATGTAATGCAACCTTGACAGTGATTTGTGACACCTTTTTTCTTATTGTTCTCTATGATTGCGACTCTTTAGTCATAAATAACGGAACTATTTAAAAAATTTGCTCACCACAAATAGCTTGGCTGTAATTTTCTACGATGTCTTAGTTACGCTGCATGGATAGAATATCATCGTGTGTTCTCAGGGGAGAAATGTTTGATCGTCTCGGTGACTTGCTTGAGATTTTGTCAGCTGTTCTCATTCGATCAACGCAGGCACCATATATCGGTTAATCGTACATTGGAGATTTTACATTAACCCTTTTATAGTTGATACCAGTATTGTTTTATTTGTTTTTTTGCCATGTTTTTTTATGTGTAAAATTTGATGTTGATAATTTGTTGTCATTATAGTTTTAAATGTTTTCTACAAAGAATAAATAAATGGTTAAATAATTATTACAAAAATGGTTAATAATTATTTTGTTAATAATGTTATTACCTTATACAAATGATAAATAAAAAAGTTAAATGGTTAAATTAACATTGTAGAAAGTTGTGTTAAAATTCATGAAACCATTATTTGGAAAGGTATTGGGAATTTAATTGTATTTAGTTTTTACTTAAAATTCATATTTTATTGATATTGTTTTCTAATTCAGAATAAATTAAATATTAAATATATAAATAGTTATTATAGAAAAACAACTGATTTAAATATTATTTGAATATAATTGGAAATTAAGTACTATTTAGATTTAAATTATTATTTGAAATTGATATTTTGTTTATTTTCTTTTCTAATTTAATTCACAATCATTTCCTTTTTTTTTACGTTTATGATTTTAGTGAACAGCTGCTAAAGAGTTAATTGTTAATTAACCCTTGATTGCCTTTTGATGGTAAAGATTCACTTTTGATATAGAAGCTGCACACATTAAAGCATTAATGTAGTTGAGTGATTTCAGATCACAGACCATTGATCACATGGTCTTGTGTTTAGCGATCGTGCCAGAATGCAAACATCTTTCCTAGAAAAAGTCAGATCTAGAACGATAACATAAACCGTCCTGTGATTGTGACCAGATTTCGATTCTCAGATGACTTCCTAGAAATGATTTAATTGGGTGATAATGGACACAAATGAGAGTGTAAATCATCCAGCATTGATTTATTGGTATTCACTAGCAAGAAATTGTTTCACCTGGGATTATGTGGTAATATAACAATGTTCTGGACTTCCATGTAAAATAAGAACAGGATTTGGCAGAATTCAATATTCTGATTTCTTTTCCAATATCGCTTTGTTTATTATCATGATTATTGGGAGACATCGTTATTGCTTTTTTTCCATGATTGTTTTTTTGAAAGTATAGTATTTTTGGTATGTTTTCTACATTTAACCCTCTCCATGCTGGATTATGCTGGATTAGGCACTGGATTACTATTGAAATAGTAATCTATTTATTTTATTTCCTATATAGTCTGTGAAATGTTTATTGGAATGGCATGTATTGAAATTGTCTTTGAGTTGCTTGTAATATTTAATATCTATATCATGTTACAATTTTACACTCTGTCTTTAATCAATTGGGCCTATTACATACAGAGGACAAAAGTTGTAATATTTAATATCTATATCATCTTACAATTTTACACTCTGTCTTTAATCAATTGGACCTATTACATACACAGGACAAAACTTGTAATTTTGTGTTTGGATGGAACATGTGGAATGTACACACATTTATATTTTCTTTCTTTATAATTCAACCAAGAAAGATTTAGAGTCATTCATTTTAATTCTAACAGCCTTATTAACTACCTGATTTAGATTCTACTTGTTCAATTGTCATTGCATATATATTTTTTAAATATTGCATTTATTTACTAGTTATAGACAGGCTGGTAGACAGTGCACAATGTGGTACTATTTACAAACATAATTACAGTCTGAAAATTTCTTTTCAAACCGTGTCAGTCTTTTTAACAACACTCTTACAGAAAATGTATTTCACTATTCAGTAACGTTCCTTCTTTGAAGTCCCGGGTATGATTTTAAAATGAATCAGTTATATTAATATTTATATCAATGCCTGAAGCGAAATTTGAAACCGTTTTAAGAGTTGAAAATAAATGTGTAAGATGTGTGATTTTCATATTCAACGAAGCAGGAAGAATGAGTAGATTTACTTCTTGTTGACGCCTTCGTGTCTGAGAGGTGTGATACAAGAGCATATACGTCGATGGAATATTGTTCGTAATGCCCTCTCTCTCTCATGCGTGGTCGAAACAAAAAGTTTCGTGATGTTTTCGTTTTTAAATGTATTTATTTCATCATGCAGGTTTAGTTTCAATAGACAGAGTATTAGTGAAAACCACTGCAATTTACATTTAGTTCCCGGCAATTTTCAATTTCTTTCGTTTGCTCTTCTTTTACTCTTTCCATGCTGGAGGCAACTAGAGATGCCCTAAAGATTGGTGTCTGTGCCTAGTCCAGCAGGGAGAGGGTTACGTGGTCGTGCTTTGCCAGTACATTTAACTTATTTTTCCTCTTCAATTTTTATATCTATTCATATTAGAATCTGAATAATCTATAAAATGCAAAGTATTTGTGTGTGAATGTGCATATGTGCATGTCTGTACATGTGTATAGGGTTGGATTATGTTTGTGTGCGACTATAAGTATAGTTTATTGAACAATGTATGTGTGTTAAGTAAACATTAACCAAAAATCACTATATGTGAAATGTTATCAATTATGATATGTCAAAAAATTTGGGTATTTTGTGTTTTACATTAATCTTTTGTGTCTGTATTATGCGCACAAGATCAGACTGGAATGTTTGGTATTAAAACTCGTGCACAAACTGATATGTATATTATTAAATGTCATTCCGATAACATGATAACTGTTGCATTGATACTGTTATCTTGTTATTAATATCATCAGTTAAAGTGACAATGTCACCATTTCTTGTTTTTGACCAAGAAATCTTTTGGCGGGGTCTGGCACGGATCTCCAAGTTGTACTCAAAGACGAGCATGGAAATGATTTGTTTACCTCCATCCTAGAGAGTTACTAGTATGTACCATTGGAGAATCTATAAAATTTGCATATTTGTACCAGGTTCATAAATATCGCTGTGGAATTATTAACATTATTTTTTATTTTTTATTTAATCTTTGTTTTATTTTATGATTGAATTTTAGAGTGGAATTCCATTCTAGAGGTTGCTTTATTACTACTACTACTATTACTACTACTACTACTACTACTACTACTACTACGGCAGGTCATAACGCAGTGGTTGAACATTGGACGTAGGAGCCTTTACAGTGTGTCAACAACCTCAAATATTACGTTATTTTCAGTACAATAGCGCAGTGGTAGAATGTTGAACTGCCGAGCCAAAGGTTCCAGGTTCAAATCCCGCCCCGGGAGCCCGGCATCAATGTTCGCAAAAGTTACCTTTCTGAAGCAATATGATGCAGACAGTACAGTAACACCAATAATAATAATATTTAATAATAATATTAATAATTATTATTATTATGGTATTAACTTGCTCTTAGTGGATCTGTCTGTCTGTCTGTCTATCTAATGTCAGGTGATATGTACTGTCATCTGTGTACATCTGGTGTACAAGTGGTGAGACAATATCTTGAATGAGATCAGATTATCTCGTATCAGTAATGGATAATGTTCATCTTGGTATATAGGACACCAATAACAGTTCAGAATGTTTATTGATATCATAATCTTTGCTGTGTAAATCTGACAGTTTGATATCAAATTTATGATCTTCATCAAAATTTCTTGGTGTTTACCATGTCTGCATACTTATATTTATAAACATTATTTGGATATCTGTTTTACATATCTAAAAAATTATTTTAACAGAACTTATCATTATGTACACCTGACCTCTAAGTAACAAATTTTTCCAAGGAGCCATTTGGCTCCTGAAGATCAAGAAACACTTAACATAAGTGAAATACTGGTCACCAAATGCAAAATTAGGTCGCCATGAATCCCAAATTCATCGCGAAATTGAGCCCTGTACACCCAAATCTTTCATGGTAGATTATTGATACATTTTGCTTCATTGTTTTTCATGGTATTCCAGTGATATTGTAGTTAACTCACTGTGATCTGTTTATGATGGGAGGAAAACCTGGCGTAATTTAAAGAAACTGCAGATGTTTGAAGGATTATACCACTATGCTAGCATTACAATCCAATCTTCTGTGGAACTGGTAATCAGTAGTACCAAGTGGGATTCAAACCTGGAATGTTTGGTTTCACCATGACCAGAATGGCGTGACCTTAATGACCAAGAAATTCTTTCAATAACTGGGATTATTATGCAAATGTGTATTATGACTCAATTGCAGGGTTAATATGATATTACTTTTTAAAGGAGTAATATAATTTAGTATTTTAGGTAATTATGTAATTTTTTACCTAATGATTTCTCAACTTGGCTCCAAATATTAGGTGACTTGACCTTTAATTGTAATAAATAAAATTGCAATGAAAACAATTTTGATCAAATCATTGTTTTCAACATAGTCAATACACGATGCACACAGAAAATATTGTCACGTTATTCAGCAGATTTATGTATTTACTATATGTCAGTATTAATAAGTATTATAGCACATTCTAGGTCAGGGTTTGTAGATTTGCTCCTACGATTGACAGACAATCGTTAGCCTGTCTTAAGATGGTAACCCGATCTAGTCGGCAGTACACAGTCGTAGGGCTGCAGAGTGCTTAAACCAACACAGCCGGGGAAAATTCAGACATATATTTACATGTAATTAATATTGATGTACATCAGAGCACTACCAGTTAAAGCTTGTTCAGTACGAATTTAAAGTTACTGTTTGCAGGACTAGGGATCCTACGGTTATTGACATGGAATATAACTATCAATGATTGGTTGTACAAATATGGATGGATTTTGACAAAATATAATACTTCACATCCCTGGATCATAAATGCTGAAAAATAATTATTGATATTTAAAGGTGCGCGTGAATTCTTTAATAATATTCCTGAGTTGCGATTAATTTATCCAGCCCTTGGTTTCTATATTATTACAATTCCAAGTCAAATATGTTCAATATTGTACAGTTGTATTCTATATTCATATATATTTGTATTTATATATAAATGTAGGCATTTATATGTCTAATAATGAATTATTGATATGTTTGTATTGCTTTATTGTCAGAATTAGTCATATTTGACCTTGGATTTTATTGTAGGTCGTGACCTTGGAATAGATAATGACGGCCTTGACTTCCAACAGTTGGAGGACTACATCACCAATGATGACATGTGAGTACCTCACCCCGTGTGTAGTAATACATAGTGAAAAGTCTGCATGAACATTAAACGCATGCATAAGTGGGTCAAATTCTATTTTTAGACATATCCAGTTTAAAGATTTTAGTGATAACCTACACGGTGACATGTGCGTGGCTGTTGTTATATTTACATACCTTATTTTGTATCCCAATCTATCACATGTGGACCATGCTGAACAACATGATTCATCACTCATGAGTTATCACTCATGTTTGGTTATCATTGGAACTTGGTAAATTCTAGGAAATTCTTGGAAATTCTAAAAATACACCTGACCTACTTATGCACCCAATTGTTTACCTCCATCTTTGCCAAGCCTATATATTCCAATGCCAGCATTGTGTTGTTACATGTCAATTATTTATGGTATGAATTTTCGTCCACTTTGAGAAAATTTGTTACACATCTTTTTACGTTTTGGAACATTCATTATAAGGTGACAAGATCATATTTCCATGCAAGTTATGATTATATAATATTGTTAAGACATCTTTGTATATGTATTTCAGAGGGTAGGAGCATTTAATTATTTTTTTAAAAGAATTTTAGTAAAACATCTGGGAATAATAATTCATATTTGTCGGGGAAATATATAGTTGTATGAGAATAGGTAATAACCTCCATTAGTAACCTTTGACATATGGAAATGATGATCTTGCCACTATTTCAAACGAGAGTTGCACAAGATCAAATTTTGATATTTTTCATTGATAAATTAAATATGCTTCCGTATCATTTCGTTGACTCAGGAAATGGATGGTATTCTTTTCATCCTGTTCACAGAAATGCTAGTATTTCATTGGTCGACAGGGAAGCTAATACAGAAGTGGTATATAGAAGATAGTATATATATGTATTCATTCATAACTCTGTAGCTCTGTATCAACATGGAAAAGGTTCATTAAAGTTCTGTTACAAACAGCATATGCATGAACATGACAAATTCATCTTTTCTAGTTGCTATTTAATCCCTGGAGACAAATGTTTTAAAAACTGTGATCGCTTGTGTCACAAGGTAGAAAAATATATCGAAAAATATATCGCCCGAGAGCGGTTTGTCATTTAATGTATACACATAGTAGTATCATTGGAGTGGAAGATTGTTGCATGTTTTACAGGGCAATAAAATACAATATCTGTTACATTCACCCCTAGGGCAAGTCACGCTGGAGCACCGCCCCTTCCCCACCCCCTCAGATCCAGCATTAATATCCTCTCATTGTATTCCACTGTACCACCACTGAGTGGAGTATTATTAACGGAGATATATCTTCCAAAAGAAACCCAACACATTTCTAGACTTGCGACAGCATGTTATTGTGTGTTAACTGGATGGTGTCATACTTTAACTATTATCGTGACAGGTGTGTTAACCCTATCTTGAGGTATGGGTGTCGTATGCATGACATGTTCGGCACTGTGGAGGTAGATTATGGAGATATCAAGAAATTGAGGTTTCTAGATTAGTTTGAAAAGCCCTATTGCCCCTTGAAGGATTAATATTAGTACACAACTCAATAAAACTGACGGAGCAAGAAAAGATAATGATACCGTTACTTATAGTCAGATGTGTTAAATAAATTTATTACTTAAGATTGAGTTAACCCTCTCCATGCTGGAGGCAACCAGAAATGCCATAAAGAGCAGTGCTTGTGCCTAATCCAGCATGGAAAGGGTTCATCATATTAATGAAAATAGTGTGGCATGATTGCATGAAATTATTTTGAAACCCATTTGTTGATGAGCTTTGAAAAAACAGTAAAGTAAATGTGCTTTACTAAAATTATATACATTTATATTTGAAGTGAAGTTTTCAAATTTGCTGTACAGGTAAACTTGAGTTACACCATTTTGTATAGAAAAACCCTGATACTATTATATTTCAAATAGCTAATTCTGGCATAAAATATGACACCAAAGTGGGTCAGTCGGGTATTACGGAATGTAATTCACACTTTACGTATCCATGGATGTACGTGATGCTGTTTAATAATAGACCGAGATCATCGCATTCAATGGTGGGATAAGTTAGAAATACCCCCCTTCCCTTTAACCCAAATGTTAGCATGTCGATCATTCAATGGCTGAATATTCTTGCCCCATTGACTGAGCTAGGACCACCGAAACGCTTCTGTTGACAAAAGTTGTTGAAGGATGGTTGCGCTATTGTTCTGTGGATGAGGTGTTAAGTGACTGGACGCGCTTGTCTGGGTTTTGATCCATATCCCTTTTTTTCTCTCTCTATAATATCAAGTTGTGTTTGTTGTACACGCATTCATCCACGACATACGCTAGCGTTGATCTACCATACAACGTACTGTACACGTCTGTTACCAGAATGGGATGTAAGTAAAATGGGGAACCAATGCGACTTTTAGTCCTTTTATCGAAATGCATTTCATATATAATTTTAAAATATCGTATTTAATATTTTAGAATGCTTCAATTAAATGCGTTGAAATTATATTTAGTGCGCGGAAAATGGACTTGAAACAATATGGTGGCATTGGTTACGCTTCTTACTGTTGGAGACGATATATAGAGACGCGATTAATTCCAACAGGATGTGTACACGTAACATGAAAATAGTGAAGCCTTGTTGACTAATAGTCCATTGGATTTCAATCACAATTTAATCTCTGCATTTTAATCTCACCATTTTGATATTTATATATGATAATAATAAATAAAGTGCACCATTCATACTTGAACAGGATGTGTACACGTGACATGGAAATAGCCAGAACTCGTAGACCAGTTGTCCACTGGATTTCAATAATGATTTCATCTCAGCATTTTAATCTCAGCATTTTTATATATGCGTTTTCATGATAATAAGGTACACATTTATGATCCTTCAAATCTGCACTCAAAAGTGAAGTGTACTCATAGTGCAAACTTATTGCTCTTTTAACGACCTCTATGCAGCGTTAATCGTAATAGCTGCTCTATTGGGCACCTCCAGTTACTTCCAGTAGCTAGAAGGTTAATATCCACCTTTTTTATGTATCGGCAATGTGTTTTATATTTAATTGTCCTCAAAGCATGGCAATGGCAAGAACGTGTATAACCTGGCCAACCATAGTCCAATTTTGGTGACATTTATTTGGATTATTGTCCAATACGGTTGACCTTTCAAGGTCAAAGGTCGCTGAAAGCAAGTGAAGGCTGTACCTGATACAGTACTCTCTCTACGTCACACGTGGTCTTTATTGTCGCAGAGACTGATGGCCCTATCGTCAATAAATAAAATGCGTCGTGCACATCTGATTGTTGTCCGTTCTCCTATTGGGTACACCCTCGTTGCAGCTGTCACATGAAATATATTCTAAGAAATTAACAGGATGAACAGGAGAAACATAAATATAATTGATGAATATATCATTAACAGTTTTTAGAGCATGTATATAACGTTCCAACCAATTTGATTTGATTTATATATAACAGATTCCGTTTATCGAAGCCAATGTATACAGGAAATGAAACTACATGTATTAGTAAATAAAATAAATTCAAAATATAAATTTTTAAATATATTTATTGCCCATTTATCTGTGAAGGCAACAGGAGATGCCATAAAGAGTTGTGCCTTTGCCTAATCCAGCAGGGAGAGGGTTAAACATAGATGCCAAAGATTTCCATGAAAATAATTTTAATTTTATTTTGTATTTTTTCATTGTTATTCGCCAGTCAACATCCATCCATAATATTTCTTTGAAATGTGGGAATTATGCTTTACTCCTGTGTATATCATCCTGCAGTACCAATGCCATTAATCTCCACGCTCTTCAAATGTCGACGTTTTATTATTCGTGTGTCACTCATCCATCACTATATTATTTTAAGTAAGCAGAATACTATATGTCGGAATGTCACAATTCACATTTCTTAGTCATATTTCCGGACCGATGGAGAGAACTCCCACAATGCACTGTACCCGTCCATATACACATGTCCATATAACATGTCTATCTAATCTATGTTCTATGTTCAAAGTTCAAATATATATTTATATATACATGTTATATATACATGTTTATATACATAGTTAATTACATGTCTATATAAATGGCCATATCTGTTGTCATTCTTATTACCAATGAGTGGAATAGTCTTGAAATCAGCTTAAAACCCATTTAAACCTAATATTACCAGTACATGTATGTGTTTTCATTTGTTTTGTTTCCATTTAGTGAATTATTATTTTATCATAAATATAATATTTATTAGGCAAGTTACTTTTTAAATTATTCATTAGTTTGGGTTATTCGGGTAAGTTTTTATTCAGTTTAATATCAGCCATGCAATTAACTATCTTAATGCTTTCAATTTGCGAGTGTCATTAAAATATAGATTACTTATGGTATGCCTCATTTCCACTTTTGTCTCATGACGTCACGTTGCTATGGCAACATTCAAGAACGGTTAGAGTTATTAGTACAAAGTTTTATGTCATTTGACGAACATAAATATCAATAATAGTCTCATGTCAATCTCATAAAGTTTAATCAGTCACTGACACAGTGTACTTGGTTTCAATACAGTAGAAATGTTCGCGATACAATTTGGAGGTTGATGGGGGTATTACCCTAAAATGTTCACCCATTGTGGTTATGTCTACATTATGACAGTATGCTTTGATTTATGAGGGGTACGTTTGATTGACAGGTGAATTACATACATTGCTGATGCTATTCAGCTTAACCAATCACAGACTTATAAATCAGGGTTTATGTGCCTCGTCCAATCGTATCCTGCATGACTGAACAGGATGGTGTGTGTTGGGGTGGGGTGTTGGGAGTAGTATTGAGGTCACGAGGTCATGGTAGTCTATCATGTATACCAAATTTATTCACATCACAGATTTTAGGTGAATTAAATTAATAATAGTTTACAGTTGAATACTGGTATA
>JAUTBT010077441.1:0-13149 GCA_032361225.1 Lepetodrilus schrolli | reverse complement strand
GGGGTAATAATGTAGCGCTATGAGCACAATATATATGTGGATGTGGCGCAATATAAATACACACATTATTATTATTACTAGCCAAAGACGCTGACGAACATGAATATCATTCCACAACGTCTAAAACATGATATGCACGGTTCTAATTTGCTAATAATAATTTTTATGCGTGAAAGGGTGTCAAACGAACATTCTTCTTGTTCTTTGTTATGTTTACACCTCAAATGCCCAACATCGATGCATATAATAATAATACTATAATGTGCGCATTTATCTTGCGCAATCCCACGCTCGACAGCCTGTTCAAGTTAGTGAAATAAAAATAAAATTGAAATGAAACTCCTATAATTTATACTGTTTTACTGGAAATGCCGGTTTTCAGTTCCTTAACTCATTATTAACAATGTTTAAGTTGATTTATGAGTTAAAACATAACAAGGAAGTATGTGTGGCTCTATTGGGAGACAACTACAGCCTATACAACACACAGCCGTTCCGCCTACATAATGGGATATTCCCGTATTAAACTTGATTCTATTAACTTGCTGCTGCTGAGTCCAACGTTAACATGTGGTATGTCTCTTTAGTGATCAGCATAAAACAGCAGCCAGCCTTGCATTGAATCTCAAGTTAAATGACAAAGAGATAATAGCAGGTACACTGGACAACAATGGAGGGAAGTGTTTAAGTTGATAGACGTCCCGCAGACAAGAAGAGTGCAAAAACGAATCGCTGATGCTATGGAATATAACACCATGTGCACGCTGAGATCGACTACTTATACCAATACTTACAGTGAATAGCCTAGTGAATCACCTATAGGAAGAACCAGAGATGGATGATATACAACGACATAATACGCACTAACAAAGTGTAGAGATTTAGGGTTGATCGTGTGAAATCCACGGGGTGTTGTTGAGATTTAGTTTATGGCAGCCTAGCATAAAATAATGTATAAAGGAACCATCAATTATATCCCCGTGTGTTGCACACTATGGCTAGAGATGTGATAACTTAGATGGAAGTCTATCTACAGAATGTAACACAAACATTCTAGATAATATTTATAAAATAATACATACGACGAACTTTTCTACTAGACTATAATTAGCACTTCATATGAAAACTTCAAGCATTTTCTACACACCTACACAAAATATATACGTACATGGCCTAAAGTAAACATGCATACCTTATTTGATATTTATATAATTATTTGTAATTCATAAATTTTGATATATGGTTCTGTCAGCTTGCTTCACATTAGCTTTGTTGTCGTGCTGGGTACATTTCTATACATACGTATGCAGTGCACAATGGTGCAGTGTTATGTGTTGGACCCTTAGTTAATAAGTATACATGTATACACTCTTGTGTATCCACTGTATGTATCTTCTAAATACTGCACGTGTGTTCACGTGCGGTGCAACACCGGACATTTCATTGAAGACATAATCGAGTATACTGCGTAGGTTAAACTAAGTACTCATCCTTTCTAAAATAGAATACTATATTTACGCATACAAAGTTAATATAACACTATAATACTATATGTATGCAAACAAAGTTAATAACTATTCCATATTATACACATTACTAGTATATATATATATATATATATATATATATATTTACAAAGAACAATAATTCAATTATAATCATACTAGTGATGGACTAGTATAGTGGTTGTCCAAACTCTCTTATGATTTTCGTTTATTATTATTATTTCTTTTTAATCAAGTAAAATCGACCATTAAAATCGGTTCGTTTATTTTACCAGTTGAACAGTTACGAGAGTCGGGTGACATGTTAAGACTGCTAATAACTTTCTGAATATAATAAAAGTATATGTAACTTATTATTTATATTGACAAGTATACATATGGAATGTACTATATTTACTACTGAAATGACGATATATGGCGACATCTGTGAATTACTCACTCACTATGACACATTTAAAATGCAACACGACACTAAGTCAATTTATGTTTATTTATATGTGTAGATATGTTTTAGATGTGTGTCGACATAGAATGACATGTTGTGACAATACTGACACTTGACACGTAATTAATTAGTTAGGTACAATCTGTTGCAAAGCAATGTCAGTACCATCAATACAGATTTAAATTTAATATGAATCATAACGTACGATACCTTATCTCTGATCATCCATGTGTTATTGTGTTAAAAAATACCGAGTGTAGGCGGTGTCAACTATTGCATTTGAAATAAATATTAGCAGATAAATATATTATAGCAGAACCATTTAATTTGAAGTTTGATAGTGCACAGAGTTGTTGAAATGTACTGTATTCATATTGATTTTTGTCTATATCTGTAGCGTATCTAGGCCGATCATTACTATCAATATTGCCATAGTAACAGCATGTCATTTTGGACATTATCTGGGTACAATCTACATCACGTTTCAATACAACGTAGTCTAATATAATCATATCTACGGCGTACGTGCATGTGCGATGAAATAACATGTACAATCGTATACGTATGAATCTTTGAGATAATAACTTACTGCCATTTCTCATTGTGTGTGTGTGTGTGTGCGCGCGCGCATGCGTGTGTGTATTTTCTGTGTGTACGTGTGTCCCTGCGTGTGTGCTGGAGAGGGGTGGGTGTGGTAGGATTGACGACAAGATGGGTAAATTTGATATGAATATTTTATATTCAATGTTCGACTACTGATGAATAGTGAACTAACTGTTCATCAAACTCAGGATCATAAATAATATACTTCAGCCATACATATTGAGTCTATGCTCTTCGAGACAAACCTTTATCAAATGGTAAGTTGTTGAAGCTATTACCCTATACATCTACATCTACACATACAACAATGTGTACTGTGTACACGGACAATAACACTACGACGTGTAGACAGTTCTAGACACGAAGTACTCGTATACCAAGTAATTCATTTGAGGAGACGGTGTAAACAAAATATTGAAAATATATTACAAATAAATGTGCTATAATTAATATATATTCTATTCTATTTACAAATGCTACAATTCCATTTCAACTAGTTTAAACTGAAACTACGATATGTTATACATATGAAATACATTACTAAATGAGCTAGTATTTCGTGGTCCATTGAAAGGTAAACACTTTCAAGAGGATGTTATGTATATTTTGTCAAAGCACCATATTGTAACACGTTTGATATTATCCAAGTTACTATCAAGTTATTATCAAGTTTCTAATTCCACAGTCGTATTCTACACGTGAACAATTCCACTGGGTATATAAACAGTAGTATTCTACACGTGAACAATGCAACTGGGTTTATAAACATTCGTATTTCTACACGTGAACAGTACCACTGGGTCTATAAACAGGCGTATTTCCGTCGCCTAACATAGACAACGAGCCCACGTTAACTAGAGTTCCTTCTATGCCCAGGCGGCGGTGCTTCTTATCAAAGCGAGAAATGTCAATGATGAGATCAACTTTGGTACTGTCAGTTTCTGAATCCTCGTCATCAGAATCGTGTATATTGATTACAACGGTGTCTGGGCCGGTTGTTGATGGTTCAATCAGCGGAGATGTGGATGTGTCCCCGACTTCATCTGTGGCCGTGTTGTTGTTGCTGTTGTTGCTGTTGTTGCTGTTGTTGCTGTTGTTCTTATTCTCCTGGTTAACTTCCTTTACCTCTACCTCGGATTCGGGATCATCTTCGATCACCAGACCCGATTCTGTGATCGACGCTGGAAAAATGTCTGCGGCAGCCCATTTCTGAGAATACGCAGCTATGGCTTTATCGAACTCCGTCACGAACTGAATGCTTTCAGTGTGCACAGTGAAAGATCCGGATCCCTTTTGGAAGAAGTTTCTAAACACAAACGGCACAAATCCTCCGGCGAGAGTTGCCAGCATCTGGTTTGTCGTTGAGAACTGATTCCCGAACGCCAGTACAACAACCACCACGAAGAACAGAAACACCATTACTTTCATGAACTCAAAAGAAGCATTGAGCGTGTTCCTCCACAACTGTCCCGGGCAGCCGCAGTAGTTCAAGCTAATAGTTTCAAAGAAGAACTTCTCGGGTGTGAATGGCTGATCCTTCTTGTCGAGAAACACAATCAATCCCTGAGTCTTCCATCTCAGTAGTCCATTCTTTACTTCAAGTCCAATGCCAGAGGTCTTGTCTGTGATATTGAACGGGCTCATGACTCTGAATGCAGTGTTGTCCTGTACGTTCTCCTCCTGTCTGGCTGTTTTCTTGATTTCCTCCTTCTTCCTGTCCAGGATCAGACCGCGAATGACCTTGTGGTAGTCCAGGTACATCTTGTTGACTTTTCCGAACGAACTCTTGGCGTACATGTAGATGAGGAAGATAACGGTGATGTACTGGAGCGTGGATCCAGCGTTGACGATGATTCCCATCAAGGTGTAGACACCAACCTCCACGAAGAACGAGAGGCATTCCATTAACAGGAAGGTCATGGACCAAAAAGAGGTCAAACACATGATGATAATGCAGATCTGAAGAAACACCTCCTTCTTAGACAAATCCCCTTTACCCTGGAAATCTTCATCTCCAATATCCTGCATTTTCAGAGTACTTTTTACATTTGCCATTCTGTCTGTGCACTTGTAGAACCGGTCCAAGATATTGCTTGGACAAATGAAGATGAACATGTGTATGACGAGGCGGACGCTGAGGTTGATGGCGGGGAACGTGTAGAAGGCGAGGACAGGTAGCACGACGATCATCAGCAGAGCCCAATAGAATGGAACCAGAATGAAACCAATCAGCCCGAATCTCTTGAACGGCAATATACAGAGTCCGCACACCCACGAGTAGGCTCCGATGCGAGACCGTTCTCGCATGTCTCTAAGACACTTTCGAAGGACGAACTTGAAGCGATTTTTCATTGTCCTTCCGAGTAATCCATACGCGAACGAGTCGACGATGAGTATAAGGTATATAACAATGAACATACCGTGAAGTGGAGTGAAGTATAATGTGAAACTGCCATTAAAATTCACGTTAATTCCCATGTTCGCAGCCGCTGCACGTTTTTCTTCTGCTGTTACAGATTCGTATGAAAAATATATCCACAGTCTGATGATCCATGGAATAGTCAGCAGTGCTATCAGTATTAGTTTAGCGAATATTCTCAGAAATTTATACCAGGTGATAATGTTGAAGCCGAGGCCGATAGTTCCAAATATTCCAGTGTTGCAGCATGGCTTCAACACCGGTATGCTTCTCATCTTGCACCTAAACACATTTTCATATATCATTTTCAAAATTGACACCGGGACATAATTCTCAGGTAACAGTTTTCTTGCTTTAATCGACATGTGTATACTCTTAAGCTTAAAGTCGTAAACTGTGTCCATCTCCATTCTATTTAGGGAGAGCTTGAGGTATTCCAGACCTTCCAGTTTCTCCAGTCTGATGGGTGGGTTCTCACTCGTGTATGATCCCGGGTACATGGTTTTCACGATTTTCAACCTCTTCATCTTCTTGTCGTTGGGAATCTTGTAAACGTATTCGGTATCAGTGAACTGCTTCATGTAGAAGGACTGCGGTAGGAAGGCAGGACTGTAGAGAACCACCACGATTTTGATGAGGATGATGCAAACCATCAGAACATGAATCCAGATGTGTCGTTCTACGTCCTCGCAAGCCTGTATGCCGTCGGGGTCGATGTGGCAGCAATGGTGCAGAAAGGAAGCTCTGTCTCCATCTCGGCGGATCCTCGTGTTGCAGATACGCTCCTGCTTGTCCAGACTGCCACTTTTCTCGCCGGGTCCGGGAACTTTGAAGTCATTCAGCAACAGGTGTCTCGTCTTGTTCACCCTGGCCTCGCTCGTTAGGCCGTTCATGCACCCCCACGGCCGATCAAGGAGCTCGACGTCTATTTTCTGAACTCCGATTCCCAGAAGAGACAGCGAAAGCACCTCGAAGTTGTCGTCCAACATCAGCAGACTCTGGCCTTGAGTGTTAGTCGACCTCATCCACAAGAACGGACGGAATACGTAGTCATTACTGTGCACACCATCGTTGAGGACGTCTGCCTCGTAGCCGTCGAACTTAATACGGAATTTTATCAACTTATTACCTGTCTGCAAGACGTCACTCAAACGATCTCGTATCTTGTGGTCTTTCAGGATAAAGCTACACTGCGCCGGCGGTTTGGTTTCGCCTTTGGCAACGGTTGTGGAATTCTGAGAGTTGGTCGTAGTGCTGGATGTAGAAGTACTCGATGACGTCGCGCCATGCGCCATATTTAGTACCAAGGCGACACACAACGCGAACATACAACTGAGAGCCGACATCTTGACTGTCCCGGACACACTATAGCTAGTTCGTGTGTTGCATTTAACTGTGATTTCTTTGTGAATTGAAAACAGGACGCGCTTGTGCCTGTATATTCACTGCGCGCACCTCTGCTGTCACTGAAGTATAACTGCTACATAGTCAAGGCCAGTTTACAGCAGATGCACACCAAGTCAAAAGTTCATAGGTGTACACAAATCTCCAGTCATAAGCATGAAACGTCTGAATTTTACGACTGCTGGTACAAAGCGAAGTTATAACGTCCAGTCGAACGCACTTAGATATCGCGTGCTCTATATACCACTGGGCCTTGTAGACAGCATTGATTTTATTCCACTTACATGACCCCTCTACGCCATGCTTCAGTGATTTCAATAACATTGTCTAATAAAAGAACAGCGGTAATTTGCTAATACGGCATCTGTACCTGCAGTGTGTGTGACATGGGTGTCTGTTGTTTCCTTAATTAATACCCAAGCTAATCAATTACCTGCAAATTACGACCTACACATAATATGTTATTAACACCTGTACTTCAACACAAAAGAGGTCAGACATGTCGCTTTGACATTAATTGCTGAGGTAACTGCAGTCGCCGATGACGCAGGATTAACTCGTTTCACTGTTTATTTAACAGTCTGTTCAGTGAGATGAATTTGACACCGGTTTACACATTACTGAAGAAAACGCTCCTGGGCATCCGTTAAGATTTCAGCTACTGGTAGAAAAATATAGTATACAATAATTATCACATTGGTATACGAGATGACATCTTTCTTATTTAATATTCCACCTGTATATCTTGAAATTTAAGTTGAATGTTTTGAAAACAATTCACAGCGATGTTCGTTCAATAACGCATATATTCACTGATGATTTTCTCCATCTGTCTTAGTTATTAATCCAGTGAATTTAGTATGATTCGATCTTGATCGTTAGTATAGTATCTTCTAGTAGCCTATTTGTTCCTGTCGACCAAACGTTCACGATCAGCTGATGATGTTTACTATGACTGTTGACATTACCGGCCACACTGACCGCTATAATAATTGATAGAGGTAGTTAGGCAAGTTTTTTCCCTCTCTCTCTACACTCATCTATATTGTTATAAGAAATAGTTTTCATAGAAGTCTATAATCACGTTAATCAACATATTTTATCGGAACTACGTTTGATTGTTGTATAATCTTTCGGACGGTAGTAAACTGGATTCAGAGGAAAGTTGGTATTAGTCCGCATATATATTCGTTGCTATCAGTAAAACATCGTTTTCGATTGAATCTACGATGTTCTATTTAATGTCAAATTTATGTACCTCGTGAAATAATTTTATTTGCACTCGTAAGAGCTCGTGCATAAAATTAATACAGTCGGGACATAAAGTTGATATTAAATAGAACATCGTGTAATATCCTCTATATCACATTGGTATACGGGATACATCTTTCTTACTTAATATTCCACCTGTATAATAATAATAATAAATAATAGTGCATTTCTAATGCGCTGGACTCTTATGTGGAAAAACACATGCTCGAAGTGCAGACAAAGACAATAACTAGGGATAGTCTTGGCGGAAGAGATGAGTTTTCAGAAGGGCTTTGAAAGAAGGGTAATCTGGACAGGATCGACTTTCTGTGGGAAGATTGTTCCATTCCACGGCAGCGGTATAAGAACATGATCTCTGTCCATAAAACCATACCATTCCTCACAGTAGCCCAGGGACACGTGCACAGGTCAGATGTCACATTTAGGTATAAATATGTTCCCCTAACATAATAATCAGATGTCATATGCAATCTAACATTGCTATATTCAATTCAAAAAGTGTTCAAATATGAATAACATTTTTGTGACAATAATCATGAAATTAAATTTCACAGTTGATACAGATATTTAGGTCTAGTTAAATAAATATAAGATATATTTAGTAAAGAAGCAGTTAATTTATTTTAAACGATTATGCGTCTATTATTATTATCATAGAATAGAAGCGGCATTTCCGTTTACATTGGCGGTACACAAACAAGAGGAACAAACATGTATGACAAACGTTGTTCATTGGAAGATGTACGATAGGATGAAATAATGTGTAGACAAGTTACATACGCTGTAGGGTATTAATCTACAGTACTGGGATTAGCTGCTCTTGTACAGCCACAGTAATTATGTCTCACCGAGAAGATAATCCAGACAATTAAATACACGCATTACAATTTGTCAATGGTCAATTAATGAGAATGACAATTAATTCAGAATTGTGTTTACAAATACTAGTACATGTATTAACGGTCACTCCCCTCCATTCCTCCATAATTACACATACCACATTGGTGAGCACCATTTTGACACCCAAGTCAGTTTTATGCACAAATTCTCTTTGTGCCACATAATCCTTGGAATAAAATAGCTGATTAGTCTTTATTTAGAACACAGTACGGAGGAGCAGTCGTCTAGGTCTAGTTTATATAGTATGCAAGTGTTGGGAAATTCGGTGTTTTTGTGGTGTGCTTTGGTGCATTGTTATGTGGGTTAACTGTATTGCAGGAAGATATTTAAAGCATATAAATCATCAAAAAAATATGGTAAATAATAATGTGTAAACTGGTGTTGTTGTGGTTCACATCTCGGAAAAAAGCTGACATCTTCACCTCACTGGTGAATTACTTTTACTAACTTTAACAAAGATATAACAAACAGCAGACATCAATCAGAACTGCACTTTTATTTCTCAGTTTATGCATTGGTATTTAAATATACAGTGGAGAGAATGTAATCCAATTTCACATATCAGTCATTTGCATTTGTCAATCCTGTGCAATAAGTCACAACTGAGAAATGTACACAACAGCTTCATCATAGGGCTATACAAGGCAGCAAAGATACAACCATCAACATCAAATGTCACAAATCTTCAAATCATTGACTCGCATCAATACATTTATTACATTTAAATTCATCTCGTGTGTTCCTACAATATGTGTAGAGATTTCATATCCCCAAATGTCATATTTTACAGAACTGTCAACACAACAGAGCAAGGGAGTTTTACAACTTGAAATATAATTTGTACACCATTGGGAACACTTCTTCACCCACCCTCCCCGACCCCTCTCCCCAAACACACAAATTCTTCCCATCTTCAATCACCAGCATTTTAATATTTCTGTCAGGATGAAGTGAAAAAGTGGATAAAGACACTGCAATTGTCCACACACTGTGAGCAACATGATTGCATGAAACTGTGTGCTGTTGACTTGTAAATAACGCAAGACTGTCAAAAACAGTAAATAATACGGCCTTTCTGTTCCTCCCCATGTGGTCAGATCTTTAGATAGTAGAGATTTCCCAATACAAGTAGTGGGGGGGAGGAGAGAGAGAGAGGGAGGAGCAGTAAGTGAAGCCATTGGATTATCTCCTCATACACGCTCCATAATTCATATCCCGCACCTGTCCATCGACCGGGCATGCCATTCAATCACAAAATATACCTCCACAAGGGGAGCCTTTGTACTTTGCCACTCACTTTATATAAATAGCTCCATCTCCTTTATATTACAACATATTCAGAATGGACACCAGATATTTTCAATTATGTATACAAACTTTTATCTTTTATACCGTATTGTGTGTATGTCAAACGTATGTACATCTTTGCTATCAAGTATCCTGATTTGAGCAATGGAAACACATAATGGAATAGTGCGATGCCGGTAGTAGCTCAACACTGAAGCCTAAACCATATGAATGCATGAACTTCATGTCGAAGATCTGTTCGGTTTGAACATACATATACCATTACACCAAAAACGCAAAGATTGAAGTACTACAAAACCTATCACTATGTAATATTTGTATCATTCCATACACTTAGGAATGATACATTTCTTGAGATTGCACATCTTTTCTTTTCCATCATCTTAGATAAATGTCTCTCTGCTCTTTTTTTTTTTTTGCACTTTCAATGCCAGTATAATACAATAACATGTCAATTTGGCTTTCAACCACAAATCACAATCGTCACAATAAATAGCAAGCATTAAGTAAGATTACATGTCGTGTTTTTAAAGTTTCATATGAAACTTGGTCCAATGTTCAATGGAAGGTCAGCATCACAAATACTCTGGGGGCCAATGCCATGTCAGAATGTCCAGCAGTCAGTCTCTAGGCTAGTCCGAAGCCCTTTGAACACTCACTCGGTCTCTAGGCTAGTCCGAAGCCTTCTGAACACTCGCTCGGTCTCTAGGCTAGTCCGAAGCCTTCTGAACACTCGCTGACGGCCAACAGGAGCATGTGACGCAGCTTGTCGTACGTCTCATAAGCTGGTAGATCCAGTTGATTGAAGCTGAAAATAAAATTTTAATATTAAATATAAAATATGCAAATCCGCAATAGAATGATAATTTTTGGAAGATTTGAAAGATAGTGGATGTTATGTAAGATGGCAATTATGGGAAGCAACTGAGCGATTTATTGTTCATCTTTCACCTATATGCAACAATCACAGGGGTTCAGTAATAGAATAGTAAAAAAACAAAAACACTCTCTCTTCTGGTTTGTTATAAATAAATAGTAAATAGTCTTGAGGGAAATTAAAAGTATTGCTGTCTGCTAGACATCGTATTTTGAATGAACTGTTTCGCGTGCACTGTCAGAATACAATATTTAGCTTTGAATTTCCAGCAAGAGGCTGACCTAGACTGGTAGCATGTCTCCTTTATATCATTATTATTGTATTTATCTTTTTTTATTTAAATTATTTTTTAAAACATAAATTATTTTCTTCTTTTTTTTTTAGATCTAGAATATCTATATTTAACAAATGTAAAAAAACCAAACACTATTAAAGTTATTCTATCACCGAAACCCTGTGGCAGCAATGTGGAGAGGCAAAAATTGTGGTTTTGGTACAAAATGTGAGACGATAGATTTGCTAAAAATGGCAGAATGCAAACAATTGCTTCGATATACTACGTGATAGTTACGTAATTGTAAACCATGTAATTGTTCAAACCTGAACACAACAAAATGTAAACTGGTGGCAGTTTTACAGCCTATACTCACCAAGTATGTGCTGTTGGCAGCCTATCTGTAGATCTGTCATCTCTGTGGATCTGGAACTTCTGGATTCCATTCATCCCCTCCAGCATGGCAAAGCCTTGCAGAGGGACCTTGGATGTTCCTGTCACAAACTGCAGGAAGTTGGCTCGCTCTGCCTGATCGAACGACCGCAGTGCCCGCCAGAACCACTGAATCTGTATACAAGTAGACAAAGAGTTAATAGTATACACCCAGACAAGTA
This sequence comes from Lepetodrilus schrolli, assembly GCA_032361225.1. NCBI lineage: Eukaryota > Metazoa > Mollusca > Gastropoda > Lepetellida > Lepetodrilidae > Lepetodrilus > Lepetodrilus schrolli. The sequence goes on along the minus strand of JAUTBT010077441.1, from coordinate 1,528 downwards.
TAGAAGGATCAGAATAGGGATTTTATTGATTAAATTAGTGCTTTATTAGTGTCAATATTTCACCTATCCTTGACGGATCAAATTAAGGAAAGCATATGGTGGAGGGGCACTTTCAGGAATTTTAGCCAAAAGTACAAAAGTTCACAACCGAAAGGTAACCGTAACACCAACTGTAGCTATAGGCTGGCATGGCAACAGACAATTGTGATTTCAGTGGAAAACAACCCAGGGTCTGGAAGCCCCAAGCCACATCCATTGCAAAGATACTGACCGCCCAGACAAATAAATCAGCAGATTTCTGTGGATCTGTGGAAAATTACCGTGCCCGTAGAGTTAGGGTGTTTGGTACATGAGGGCGTACCTGAAGTGATGTTGGCTGGTACTTGTGGTACTCGCTGTTGGATTTCAAATCGTCAATGTCGATGACTGGCAGGCCAGAAATGAGCAGCTCCAATTCCTGCTCGTTGAAGATTGATACCAGCTTCTTGGGGATGATGTCGTAAAATCCCTCTAGGAAGGCATTCAGCTGTTTCCTGATGGCACCAGTCATTCTCATCTGACAAACAAGCTTCACGTATTCCCGCTTGTTCTCTTCCGTCACGGCGGCATTGCGCCCATTGGGTATTATGTCTCGAGTCTCCATCACGCCAAATTCTTGGATCTGACAGTGAAAAAAAAGAAGTTCTTAATGCCGCAACATAACATTTCAGAATGTCTGACCAAAACAGGACGTTGCAGGAATATTTCACCAATATGCGACGACTATAATGTTTAATAATTAAGAACAAATGTAAACCAGAATGAAAAGCACGCCAAAAGGGCCAGACCAAAACAGAAACAAACATGTCAAACATTGGTAAATGATGACAATGAAGAAAGACAATAACTTATGGAATGTCTGAATAGCATCATTTACAAAAAGCTCTCTGTTGCTCATCGCTACTCCGATTGGGCATCACAATCCCTCTTTCAGCCATCTAGGAGGGCTTGTGCTTTTCTCCAAAGTTTATCTTACCACATTAGTTCCCGGCCGCTGCGGTGTGCCCAATCTTTTATGCCACCATCGTTGCCATACCATCCCCATTACGTCCGATACCCATGCCCGTTATGGCACTCAGCCACTATTGTGGCATTAGCAATTTAGTTCCGGCCCAACCCCTAGCCACCGCAGTGTCATCTCCAATCCCGTTAAATCCCACAGCCACCACATTAGCAATTTAGTTCCAACCCCTCGCCCCAACCCCTAGCCACCAGTGGCATCTCCAACCCCGTTATGACCCATACCCATTCCCATTATATCCCTCAGCCACCACAGTGGCGAAAGTAGCAGCAGCGGAGATAGCCCCTAAACCCAACATGTTACTCATTGTAATAAATGATATATATTTTAATGTACTGTAAATCAGGAAATTAATGCGAGCAGGATATTAATGCGAAAAATGCGACTGGCTTGTAGTCGCATTTAATTCATACGCATTAAATACATTCTGTATTTTAAGACCAAATCGATTAATGTGTACCCTGTTTC
>JAUTBT010077430.1:0-13151 GCA_032361225.1 Lepetodrilus schrolli | reverse complement strand
GTATATGTATAAGAAACAGTAAATATAGATGGTAATTGTCTTCAAATATCTGTACAAGTATTAAAGCTAATTTAAATTGAATTATTCTTTTAACCAAAACCCTACTATTTTCAACCTCATCATTAAGTGTCACCTGTAAACACTACTAAGAAAATATGAACTATATAGATAATACAAATATACGGTAGATACTATAGATAACTATATGTCTGAAGGTGCATTCCGTGTTGCCTATACTTGGAAGAAGATTGTTAGTAAAACTTTACACGATGCTGAGTAAGAACACATAAAGAAGTCAATTAACTGTAGACCAGGGGCCCGTTCCACAGAACAGTCGTAGCTCTACGAGAGTCGTAACTCCTGTACGTTAGCATGGCGTTACTAAGGAGTTACGACTCTCGTAGCGCTACGATTGTTCTGTGGAACAGGGGCCAGAACGTAGCCGTATTCAGCTTACTTTTAATGGATTATATTCACATAGACTGTGGACACCAGCTCTGGACAAAACGTATTATATTCCATTCTATAATCCTGTTCATTTAAATAGAGCCCGTGTATTTCTTTCAATCTTAATTACACGGATATCAGAGCCGAGTTTGCTTTATGTTTTCATGAACAGACCAAAACCCCGTAGATTCTGGTTATGTACCATCACCAACATGTGCATTGACGATTTAACAGCGTATTCAACATTTCCACTATCTACATTCCTTTGTTGCTGTTTGGGTTTCTACGTCACGAAACCATTAGCATATTCCCCACACGCTTCTGTGAACGGGAGATTTTGGTCAGGGCACATCTATCTATCTCTTAAAATTATCTGTACAAGTATTCAAGTTAATTTAAATTGAAATATCCTTTTAACCAAACACCTACTATTTTCAAAGGTAGCATTGATTCTTGATATGCTGCTGTTGATCATCAGTTCGGCGCTGAAAACGTCATCAGTGTCCACAGATTTTGGAAGTGAAAAATCAAATTGACGTCCGGTATCTATTAATAGAATAACAACATTTTCACGTAAAACAAACCCTTCCTAAAATTATATATGTAGAAAACTAATAATTATTAATTGTGTCTTAATGTTAATTCTTGGTCAATAGACCGTTGAACAATAATTAATATGTATACTTTTTTGCAAGTGACTTTCTTTTTTACTACACACGGAAAAGCGAATAGATTCCCGATGGTAAATTTGAATTAGTACTGAAGCAACTTTTAATTCTCAAAGAATGTCCAATGGCATAATTTAGTGAAATGCACGTACTACACTGATCGATGTTTCTCGCCACTAGCAGAGAGATATGCCGAATTTTAACAAATGTTTGTAAACATTCATATTTTAGAAAATGGTCTTCTCGCTAGTGCCACAGGGCAACAACAGTATTGTCTTCGAGGATAGCTGAACATGCGGAACTGGGTAAGGTTTCTGGATGGGACTATTGCGGTTTTAAAATCGTAAGTAACCCTGATACTTCATAGGCGGTATTATTATATCTGATTTTCATTGTTTAAGAATACCTTGCCAACTCCATGCGTATCATTATTCTGAAGCGACTTTCCCCGGGTGAATTAGCGACTATTCCCGGGGTAATAGAAGCTTCCGCTTGTACACGGTGCATACGATTTAACAAATTGAAATGTACATACCTCCTTGTGAAATTGCATGGAATGACCGTATGGCTGGACTGTGACGATAAAGAACGTCACGTGAATACGACGAGTAGTTGGGATGCTCTTCTCGTAGCAACACGTATAAATCCTTCATAAAAACAGGAATGCTGTCTTCGGGAGGTCTCTGGGTTAAAGAAGTGTTCACTTCAGAAAGTATTTCCTGAATAGAACCTTCATAAATGTTGTGGCAACACCGCAGAGCGAAAAGGCTAATGGTTATTTGAAAGAATATCACCCAATGCATTGTGTCATATTTGTAATGCCTGCAGGTCGCTGTTACTGAGCTCGCAAGCGTCAGCCAGGGTTGTGTTTTTTTTCTGTACTGATTTACTTCGTGATTTTTGACAGCGTGACGATTACTCCGCCTATTATAGGGATGCTGTCACGTGACCTCTTTGAGGGAGGGATCATTTAGGAATGTAATGTAATTTGCTAAAAATTGAAACGATGACCTCTTTTTCGCAATCATTATGATTTCATGTGAGCAGTTACTTTCATATAAATACATGTACTACTAAACATACTGATAATACGATTGCTAATAATAATAATAATAATAATAATAATAATAATAGGTATATGAATGAAACTATGCTTAAGTTGCTTGCAATATATACACTACATTAATTATATTATACGCCTTTCTTATTTGTATTTAGAAGCTTAAGAGCGTACAAACCAAAACACGCTCATTGAAATTAACATTAAAGGAAATTTAATGTACATTTAATGTAAACTAGATACATGTGCTGAGAGATACAGCGTGGTGCATCTTTACGTATTAACATTAACATGGGAAATGTACATGAATATTAAACTGGAATGTTGGCATCAATTACAAAAACTATTGCAACAATTGCAAATCAGATATTATTTTAAGATATATTTGTCGTGTTTAATGATACCAGTAAGAAGGAAATACTCACCCTAGTACCGGGGTATTAAATAATTTCTTATATATATATATATATATATATATGATTAAAAAGAAGTTTTTTTGACAAATTGAAACGACTTTTGGATTTACCTAATCACCATACCACCGACCCCCTCCCCTCGCTCAGCATTTCTGGCTCTGCACCTGCTATTGGCCGAAGCAGGTGTTCATGTGTTCATGTGTCACTAGGCACAGGTGCTGTGGAAACATCTGTGGAACAAATATATCCATGACCGGATGATTGAGGTAAATGATGGTTTAACAAGGACTGGCACGTGTGATTGCGTACCCACGCATATAAACTTTGATCTCGAGGGATCACGCCTGCGTTTCGCGAAACGGTCGCACCATTAGTCCGTGCGCAAATCTAGGCCTCTTTACGTCATTTCCTGTTATTATAGAAGCGGCGTAACTCTACGGTAACATTTTATTATATCCAACTTTAGCCATGGTCTACACCACTGCGAAGTTACTAAACAAATACAATAGTGTCCCTCCATCACGGAATGAGTCACTTGGCACCATTAGAAGCAATTGAGCTTTTAAGGCTAATGCAAAGCCCTTGAAACCATGAATCTAACAACCCCAAAATAGAAATCGGATGATTTATAAAAAATTATCAACCTTCACATATTTGTCTATCATGAGAATCGTGTAAAACTAAAATATCTGAAAATAACTACTTGAAGTGAGAACACATTTCTACAACATTTTGCTTAGCAACGGGTACTTCTAATAGAGATAAATCATTGAAATTCTGTACACTTGTTTATGCCTACCTGACAAACATGTGCACACACTTTCAAACAATTAAATTTAAAACTATAGAAAAAAACCCACAAACATTGTATGGTTCGGAATGAATGTAATTTACATTACCATCAAAGCAAATGGTGATATCCTCAATATCTAATGTTTCAAACCACACACACACACACACACACACACACACGCACACACACACGCACACACACACACACACACACACACACCAAAATATGGAAGCGTTTTGTGTGACTGTGATACAACATTAATCAACAAATCACTCCCTCACATGTGGGTAATAGCATACGAGTTCAGGAAATGGTCACTTCTTTGTCAGTGTCCCAACCCAAAGGACATTGTCATTGCCATAAGGTCTCACAAGGTTCTATTTGTCAGTGTTGTTGGAAGAACCAGTGCATGGTCCTCAGCAAAGGTCCTAAGGAACTGAACTGCCCTCTCCGTGTCCTCCAAGCTGAGATAATTATTGTTAAACCTTCTGCCTCCCCATTTCTTCTGCCTCACAGTTCTTCCGAAAGTGGTCCAGTACTGCAGTGATCTTGTTCTGGCTGATGCTGAAAAAAAGAACAATGCAACAGATAATAAATAGTTATAAACAAAAGCAATGGAGATGAAATGACATTCAAAATGCTGACGAGATTCAAGGCAACATGTAACAATTTTGTAACAAGTGGAGACAATTATATTTAGATCTTATTTCAAATTCAAGTACAAAAGATTTAAAATCTAACCAATAACTAAAATCACATAAGTATAAAATAACACGAATCTCGCTTTAAAAATATATATACACTTGAATTTGATTATTTACACAGATAAGTCATTCAAATACTGATAATTGCATAGAATAAGGTCCTGTGTTTTCGGTCATGTACCTGAATTATGGTCACTAAAAAAACATGTAACCAAACCTATCTGTGTATTAGTATATTCCAATAGGACAGCACACCAGCTGTAAGTGAATGTGAATTAAAATTTAAAATAAAATAAAATACGTTTCATACTGTGTCCGGGGCGGTGCGTCCCGGTGTTTTTTTAGTACTGATATTTTGTTTCGTTCGATAATCCTCATCTCCATTTATGCTGTTGATTCATTGATGCATTTTTCTGGTAACCGTTAATCAATGTTTTTGTACAACAATTATACTTTTACTGGAGATGGTTCGACAACCACTGTAGTTAGTTTAACTTGCTTATTCATTACCAGTTACTGTTTATACTTCCGACTCACAATTCTGTTTTAAAGACGGATAGAAATATGTCTGCTATAGTCAGAATGGCAGCAGTCAATTTGGAATTTTGTATTTCGTGCTGTTCGAAAGTTCATCCTCGACAAGAAGGACAACAATGCGATAATTGTTTTCGCTCAGACCAGTCTTTCTTCATATTATTTGGAAAACATATATTTTACTAATGTAATAGAAACGTAATGGCTAGTAGTATGTGTACATAACAGGCTAACAGTAGTTTGTACGAAAATCTGTTACGTGATAATGTACTTGATGCATACTGTTATATATGGATCAAAATAATGGTACGAAACGACCCGAAACCAGCGCGAATCGACCAGCAACTAAGCATGAAACGACTCGGACGAAACAACCCAGAAATGGGACGGGTTTTAGCGCGAAATGACCCGACCATGCTCAAATAAAAAGTAGCTTAGGTCATAGTCATTTGATTTCCTGGTTTACAGATTGCAACTTCATAATGTTAGCTCAGGTGGTCAACAAATGTAAAGAAATTTAATTTGATATTTTGGCCAGTCGGTTGGGTGCAAAATAATATGAATTGGATATTATGAATGGTCAGTTGATGGAAAATAAACAGGTACCCATATAATGTATAAAGTAGCCTATGACCAGCAGTGAAGCACTGAAGGCTAGAGGAATCTCGAGCTACCCAATCACAAAGTTTGAAAACTAAAGTGGCAAATAACATTTCTTAGTAAAGATTTACTATTACAATAAAATTTCAAAGTACAGTATAATGCTAAAGAAATAGGTAGCCATTCAATTTCAAGTGAAACTGTGTGAAACATGATGAAGCCATTACACATACATGTTCATCAAAGCTGCAAATCACTGTTTACTAATTATGTTCACAATCACAATTGCTGGAAAGGTGTTAAATAAAATGGTTACCTTCTATGAGTTCAGCCATATTCATCATGCGCTCCAGGAAAAACTGTTCACTTTCTCTCTATCAATATCACCGTCCATATTCTTACAAACGTCATTATTGATGTCTGATACAATTGGCTCAAAAGCCACATCCACTAGTGTTTCATTGCCACTATTATCACTGTCGCCAGATTCCAAACTATTCGAATCTTCATCCATAGCATCTGGGACCACTTGATCGTTTTCTAAGTCGCTGATTCAGTTTCTACTTCATCTTTACTTAATTCTGCTGTAAAGCATTATTATATTAAATCTACAACATGTGTCGCATCGTCTTCATTGAAGATAATGGCCGAACGAGCAGAATTCAAGGCATATGCCAGTAAAACTTCGTACGCCGGTCGCCATTATTGCAAGACTGAATGCCGAAGTTGGGTCACGTGATTAACATTGACCAATCAGAGAACGGTATACCCTATCATGGCAACGTTTAGAGAAGTTTGTTTATACAATTCAAATCTATTGGCTGTAATAGTATTTTCAACAAATTGAAAATCGGATGTCTTTATTCTAAGGAGAAACCCCTTTCCAACGATACTTGACCCTAGGCCATTCCACTCACGCGAAGTGAAATACCGAGGGGTGAAAACTCATTTGTTTCCCACCTAATTAACATAATGGTTAATTACATGACCTTATTAAAACACAATTTTACTTATTTCGAAATACATAATTGTAGGATATACAAATAAGGATTAGACTTCAAGGATTCACTATAATTGAGAAATCGAGTTTAATCGACCATTCCGATCTCTTCCGTTGTTTAGTCTTCTGCTCGCTAATTAGCTCAGGTGCTAAGCGACTTATTCCGTGGTGGAGGGTCACAATTTTATATATATATATATCGTACGAGTCTGGGGGTAAATCGAGCTTGATATATAATACTTCCTGCTATTGCAAAAGCATGGCGTAAGCCCTAAACATTCCTTTAGGAAATGGCATAACTCTAATTGCAGCCTGAAAAACCATTGACCACACCACTGCTAATTAAGTTACCATTAAAGCAAAATATATTCTAGATCGAAAAAAGCAGTTAATGACACGAACATTAGAATTAGTATATTACCATATACTGACGTTGTTTCTTATTAGTAATACTAATACATTAAGTACTTGTGGTGGTGTAATATAGGACGTGTATTGACTTCAACATATTTTAAAACTCAGTTTTCAGGGGGGCGACATCAGCAACATGCGTTTGATATTGTATATACATGACATATTGTTAAAAAAAATGTAACCACATTATTATACATTTTAAAGAAAAACTGTGTGTAATTTATTTTTTAACCAAGTAAACTAATGCATATATATGCTTTACATTGCCTGAGGCGCCATTTACATTGTACGGTAATATTGCCTCGTTGCTCAGAAATGCTACAATGGAATGTTAAGAACCCGCTACATGTGTAAGTAAGTCAATTACATGTAAACACTTCTGTCACTACAATACTTCATAATATGATAGTTAAAACCATTGTAGCGATTCGTGCAACTATATTTGCACTTGTAGCGTGTCCCTAACATTGTAGCTACAAGTGTTCTAAGCAAAAGCGCAACATTGCTTTTGAAATTGGGATTTCGGAAAATAATATACATCTTACATGAACATGTTCTTGTCATAATATAGCCCCTAAAATCATGTCTACAACATTGTTTCTCTAAAATCTTTTTTTTTCTGGCGTAATACTATAATATCAACATGTTAAGTCATTTACCACTGTAAGACGAGTTGTATTACCACGAATACAGATTTGTGAATATATATATATAGACTTACTCTGGTATTTGAGATATGCACCACAGCTGCGGCTAACGGGGAACTAGAAATAGGCCAATAAAATGTTGCCATGTTCAGTAAGGTAAAAAGTTGATGTTATAGGTTATAAAGCGCTAATGCATTGGAATGTACGTGATTTGCTGCCCAGTAATTCGTTCTAAATTCTTTATAATTCCACTTTATTTGACAAGTACAACATCTAGCACTTCAAATAAATCCAGATTTATTCCCACGAATGTTAATGTCTTGCATTTGTAAGGCTCCAATTCGAATGACAGCTTAGTTCCATTTAACTGGGCAGATCTATAAGAAAGTGAAGTTACGTATTTTTCTTGATTTCTACTCACAACAAAACCCTTCACGTAACACACTGTAAACCAGAAGTATTTTATTTAGATCTACTAAAATTATTGTAAATGCAACCTTTCAAGACAATGTTGACATAAAATGTGGTTTAGTATACTGTATATCTGCCATTTGATTGGCTATTGGCTCGGCAGTGGTGGGTTGCAGTATCTTCATCCATATTTGTCCCTAGTTATATATAAGAAGAACAATAATATTGCGTGCAAAGATGTATGCATACATCTATACAGTGTTTGAATGCGTACACCTAAGTACGTGTTTACGGTCTTCTCTGAACGATGCTTGTTAACACAGTTCGTCGGAATTCTTATTAACTCAGACATCAGATGGGTTGTCGATGGTGATAACACTTATTTTTTATCGCGACTAGGACACCAATTCGTGATGTTCGCGTGTGTTGAGTATTTAAGACAATACTCCGCATGGCGTTGAGAATGTTAGTGAATAATATGTAGAGTCTTCAGCATGTTTTCGAACGTATTTTCGTTATTTTAATTGTTTTTATCATCTCTGGTAACACGCAAGGATAGTAGTGTATAGTTTATATTCTATATAACTGATGTACACATGTACTGTAGGCCTACTGGAGCACGGTAATCAACAGTGGGAAATTTCCGCGACGGACGAGGTTGTGTATAAGTTGTTCTATGTAGGTTGGTGTACCCCATGCACATCTATACATACCGTATGTATGTTATGTAGGAGTTTAATTCGCCGGGGTTATATCATAATTGTGGATATGCACTGTACTTTACTGAACCCGAGTGCGATTGGTTGCTGTAGTTTTGTACGGACATTTTCAACATTAAAGATATATATGTATGTTTCTTTGAAGCCAGGGCATCATTCACTATAGTGCAGTGCATATTAATTGGATAAGTGGTTCAAAATGTATGGCAATTTGAATTACAGCAAAATCGTGCATTTTCACCACTTTAGCGTGACATTCACTGTTTAAAGTGTTATTTGAAGTGATCAATAAATCATACACAAATGACAGGATATCACGATCAGTGAGCCAAAGATATACTAATTACGAAGTAAAATATGATCATTAAGTCAAAATGTTCATTTTAAGCCCCAAACACATTTAATTATAATTAACGTGTTGTAAGTCAAGATACACTGACTACTGACCCTAACCTGTGCATGTAATCGTGACAATGCGTGTCATTGCATGCCTTCTGTAAATGCGTCCCGATCACAACGCAGAATTCTCAGTGTTGTCCCGTACAGAAAAAAAAAAGAAAATATCGTTGCCATTCAATATTATATGGACATTTTGCCTTAGCCACATTACATACATTCCATATTACAGCCAAAGGTAACTGGTGTCAAAAACTATTGTGTCCCGACCGTAACGAATTTTTCCCCACCATAACGCATATTGATAATGACATTAAATATAACTATCTGCATCAGGATGATTTATATTTTATTTTTAAATGTGATATGTTTCTAACATTGAAGCAGAGAAAACTTAAAGTTTTGTTAACATTTATTTTTTCGTCAAATATCACACTAAATTTGCACCACGCCATATATAAATAGATAGATAGATATACATTTTAAATATACATGTCGTAGTATGAGTGAAGTAATCGTGAAAGTGACTCTAATGCAAATAATCCCAAGAAAATAATAACAATAGTAATGTGCATGGATTGGGTGCTGGTGCATACTCATGGAGTAACGTGGCACTGTACGCATTATAGCAGAAATGGTCATATGCGAGTTGATAGTACATGTGGAGCTCTGGTAATATTTACATATATGAACAGGAACTATAAAACAGCATTTTCAGATATTTCGTGCCTACATATTCAGTTACGGCAGTGTATATCATCCCATAATTCAAAACAGTAGAGGACAATGAAATATGCGGTTTTAATAGAAATTAAATATCAATAACATTTGTATGCTATGCATGTGTGTGTGTGTGTGTGTGTGTGTGTGTGTGAATGTATGCGTGCGTGTGTGTGTGTGTGTGAATGTATGCGTGTGTGTGTTTGTGTGTATGTGTGTGTATGTATGCTAGTGATCAGTAGAGGACACAGCTAATTACATTTGGAAAGTAAAACACATAAAATATTTTTATTCCGTAGTTTTACATGTATGTATAAGTATTTATTGGAGTCCTATATGCCTCAAATGGTTGGGTGGTGTTTTATAAATTGGTCTTACCACTCATCACATGACACCTAAATAAATAGTTATCTCCCCCCCCCCTCTCTCTCTATCTCTCTCTCTCTATATATATATATTTCTCTCTCTCTATCTCTCTCTATCTCTGTCTCTCTGTCTCTGTCTCACTCTCTCACTCACCCTCTCTCTATCTCTCTGTCTCAATATCTCTCTCTCTCTCTCTCTCTCTCTCTCTCTCTCTCTCTCTCTCTCTCTCAGATGTACACAGACTAGTGATATCACCTAATAACACATGCTTTCCGTAAATAAAAACAAACAAATCTAAACAAAAACAGAATGGTCTTGGGTTTAGCAATGCATAGACTTCAATAGCCATTGTATCATTTAAGATATTTCTAGCAATTTAATTGGTCAAGAAGTAAAATGCTCCGGGATTAAATATTAGATCCCGGAGCCGCATCGATATTATAATTCTGTTATGGCGGCCGCAAGTAGACTTCCACCTCGGAGAACGTAATGAGGGTTTCGGTAATTAATTTTAAAAAACAGACCCTGAACTTGTGGAATTTACCATGAATAATGAGGGCAAGTTGGATACATAGTTATTAATACAGTGAGAGTTGATTCAACACAGGAACCCACAAACGCTACGGCACACGCCGCGTTGTTTCTCTCTCACATTTTTCCAGAATAGATGACTAGAATCTGTTCGTTGGAGTTATTTATGACTAGCCTAACCCGTAAACTGAATAAATCCTTTTTTTCCCCAAGGTCTTGCCTAGACAGATATTTCCAGCCTGTCATCCAAACATTGAGTAATATATGCAGTGGCTTACGCTAGCTATCTACAAATGCACAGAATGGAATAGTGACGTCAAGCCCGTGACGTCAGTACAGATGACTTCATTCAAGCTTATTATAGTTGCCGTTTCAGGGTTTCCCGCTAACTTGGATTGTTCACAACTATCATTCGCGCTAGCAAGAAAGAGTTCCTTCGTAAAATAAACTTTGGCGTCGAATGTGCTATAATGGAGATAAATATATGGTGTTCAAATGGACAATTTGCCATTGTCGAATTCCAAACACCTCCAAATTTCAGGTAGACGCCACTTTGGACGTAATTAAAGGCATACAATCACGGTTTGTTGACATATATCAACAATGTACATTTCCGCATATTCCATTGGTTTTCGATATGTTCACATTGTTTCATACTTTTGTATATTTTTTTTTTATAGCGAGACAACAACAAAATAAAAATGAAAATACAATACAATATGAAAATATTGAAAACTAGTGGGACTTCCGGAAAATGTAGTTTGTGGCGTGTGTAGCAATTCAAATGTACATATGTTCAGTTAAATACGCTTGATCAAGACATATGTCAACAAACCGTGAGTATATGCTTTTAATGCCACAACATTTCGGGCTCTACCATAGCTCGCTTTCCAATGAGAGACAATACAGTGTAAATATGTTAGTCTATTTTTTATTTGGTTTTTGTTATGTATTTGTTTATTTTTGTGTGTGTATTTATGTCATTTAAAAAATATTTTTATTCCGTAGTTTTACATGTATGTATTAGTCTTTATTGGTGTCCGATATACCTCAACTGGCCGGGTGGTGTTTTATAAATGTGAGTTACCATTGTATGTAACCATCACCTAAATCTCTCTCTCTCTCTCTTTCTCTCTCTCTCTCTCTCTCTCTCTCTTCTCTCTCTCTCTCTCTCTCTCTCTCTCTCTCTCTCTCTTACTCTCTCTCCCTCTCGATCGACAGACCGACCGAATGCCATACTTTTTAGCAATAGTTGATATTGCTCATGAATAGTTCACGGCCATTAACAACATTGTTCCGAAAATAGTGACAATTTGGCAGGTGCTTGACTTAGGGCAGACTTTGTTTATAAATACGTCAATTCTAATATTATCAATGCCAAGTAAACGGAATATAACAGAAAGATGTCTAATCATGTAGCTGCATAAACACGTTTGTGGTATCCAGTGTTGCTTTAAAAATGATTCGACCACACTCTTCCATTTGTAAAACATTCAAAGTAGTGGTGATAATTCATCTTGAACATTGACTAACTCTTGTTATAAATGTCCAAAAGTCTTAGACATTTACTGCACTTGAATATGGATATGGGTAGATGCAATATAGATAGCATGTACCCGTAGTTAACAACTATCTAATGAAATAAATAGTAATGTAAACAACGTGTCCGTGAATTTCGTAAACAATACATGTATATTTAAAGCAACTCTCTTGGATGATACAACGACTAGTCTACAATGGAGACATAAGGGAGAAGGACTGTACATTAACCACTTGAACGTTTCTTACCATTATAATTATATACTATATATCTATATAGTTATATACTATATACTTATGTAATTGTATACTACAAGAACTATCTTACAGCAGTTAAATTTGTAATAAAATGAATGCTCCCTCTGAAAACGAAAATACACATAGTTTTCAAACACATAATTCCTTTTGTAAGGCACACACACATACACACTCAATATTTACCGTTTAATTAAACTATTTTCGCCAGATTGGGGAGTACACTATTAAACAATACAATCACGGTTTGTTGACATGTCATGGTCAAACGGAGTTTACCTGAAAGTATGTACATTTGTGTTGTCCAATTGGGCAACATGTTTTGTTTTGAAAGCTATCTGCCTAGAGGTGGCGCATGTGCCTCATAACCCGGAACTCACGGGTTCGAGCCTAGCTCGTGCCATCGTGTAGCACTCTTGCGTAATGAGTTTAGATCCACACTGCTCCAGTCCACCCAGCTGTGAATGGGTGCCAGGTATGGTTGGATGGAATTGTGAATGCTAACATTCTAGCGCTTTAAATGGCAGTTTGGGTTGTATACTCCCCAGGGTGTTGAGAAGGTGACATGAGCATACATTGGTCCATTGACCCGGGTAACAATGTAGGCTGCACTGTGAGCAAAATCTAGTGCATGAATTTGGTGTAATATAAATACGTACGTTATTATTACAACCGTAGAATTTATGCTACTTTAACACAAACACAGCGAACAATAGTCTGGAGGATGGAATGTAATACATACAATGTAGAATTCTTAACAGTTAAAATAGATGTCCCTATTCTACATAGAACACCGAATCTAACAATACTCTCCTATCAATCAAGCTTGATATTATTAATGCTATTTTCTGTCATGACCACAGCTATCAATCAAGCTTGATATTAATAATGTTATTTTCTGTCATGACCACACCTCCATCCACTCCCCCCC